>ARYC01000258.1:0-165861 GCA_000711775.1 Oxytricha trifallax | reverse complement strand
AGTATGCACTAATAGTCTACTTTTATCAATCAAAAACTCAATCAAACTACTGAAGGGTTTTGGGGTTTTGATTCTGCAGCTTTCAGAAACATAAGTGAAGAGGAGGGCAATGCAAACAATTTTTACTTGGCAGAGGGAATCAAACATATGGTTAAAATATTAATCAAAAAAAAAATTAAAACTTCAGTTTTAGGATCTTCTATCATAGACATCAAGATAGAGGAATCCTATAATTTTAAAAGTTTTTAAAGATTGTAATTTAACCTAATGAAAAAAGAAGTTTGATGCTATCCATATTAGAGTATGAAATTAAAACATAATTTATTAATTTTAAGATAAAAGACTATACAACAAAAAGTTTGACACAATACAACACAATCTTTTAACATTTCAGATCATTAATTACTAGAAATCTTTTTTTTTTCTCAATAGTATAAATCAACTTTTCTTGAAGATTTTGTCCCAAAAAGGTTTACTCTTCAAATAAAGATGCCGTCAATCCCATCACTGTTCCAAATCAGTTATATATAATGCTCCTGTTTTTTGTATTTTTCCTGATTCTTTAATATTTATTTCATTGATATCAAAGAAAACAATGATATCCTGTCTAGAATTAGTGATGTTAACTTATTAATCATAATTATTAAACATATTCAATTGTTATTTATCAACGAATATATCAGTATAATTTATGATAATAACTCCTAGAAGTGAATCACATATACAATAAACTTAACTGGTTAGTTTTGTTGAAAATAATATTTGGTTAAGCTTTGCTTTCATTTCATCAATTCCGAATTGTATAACTACTATAAGGTGCAAACTATTTATTATATTTAAATTAAATATAAACATCAAAATAATTCATTATATGGCAAGATTGATCAGAGATTATGAATGAAATTATATAAAAGCAAATTAGTTCTAATAAATTAATTTGAAAATTAATGAAGTAATTGATGGTTGATGATAAAAATAATGTATAGTGCAATCCTCTTTTTTATATTGTCTTAATCATAAATACGGGGTTAATATACATGGAAGATATGTTATTGAACTGAGTATGAACAACTTATCCTTCATCAAATCTAATGATAATTTATGTTCCTAACCATTAATTTTATCGATTATAGACAAAATTTTTAATTTAATAAATATTATTTATGGTGATTGTTTAGAGAATTGTTTGAATAAGTGAAATTTAAGCTGAAAATCCGATAAATTGTCTTTATTAATTTATTCTAAACATATTTAATGCAATTACTATGCCTTCAGAATCGTAAGCATTTTCATTATTGATTTTATAACAATATCCATTCAATGGATTTTATCCAAGCTAGAGTTTTTAATTTGTTTGCAAGCTTATTAAATCTCAATATATATGAATAACGTAAGATCTTATCTTGAATCTAATCATTTAATCCTGGTTATTTAACATTGCTTATTTATTTTTAATTTTATAGATATGTAATAAATGAAAATTTTAAAGAGATTTTATAGTTGTAAGAATCGAATATGATTTAAAATATATTTCAAATTTATTCTAATTTTTAAATATTCTTATGATAGGGCTACTTTTTAAAAGAAAGGCTTACTATGATGAAATTGCAAGCTGAATTTTAAGTGGCGCATAATATTATATTATTAATCTAAATGATAATCAAAGACAATGGATGTTCTCTTTGAAGAAAAATATGTCATTATCTTTCTCCAGTTCTCTCCATCAGTGCTGCACTGCCACTATCCTCAATACGATAATATGGTAATGAGTGATTACTAGCAGTAATCTTTGACAAATGTCTATCATAGATATCCAAAACCGTCAAAATAAATTATTATCAATGAAATAATAGCTAACTTCCTGCTATTGAGGAAACTTACTACTATGCTATTCAAAAGAATGATTATGTTTAAATTATATTAACACTCAGAAAGCACTTTCAAGTTTCGATCAAATAGATAAAAACTACTAGATACCATTAAAAAATATGATAATGATTGATAACATAAGAGGATCGGATCAAAGATATTCAAACTTAAAAGATAGATTACAAACTTTCGAGTGAAAACTCTACAACATCATGAATTGTTTATACAATTAAGAAAATATAAAAGCACGATAAATCTTTTTAATCATTTTTCCAATACTTTTTATTCGTTGTAGTTAATATAGGGAGTGAAAACTCGACAATCTTAATTAAAAAATAATTAGAGCAAAACGCTTGACTTAAACGAGAAGTATTATGAAGACCTCCATAGCATCAGGAAGTATTATTTCAATCTCCAAATATTTAAGCTTTAAAGGATTCCACTCTCATTTAGAATAAAAATAACTTAAAGCTTTGAAATATTTGATTATGTAAGTTTGTGTGATGAATATCATATCTCATAATTAAGCATTCATTAGATTCTTAATTATTGCAGGAATACATTTAAATTTAGAAAAATAAGCTATAACTCAATAATAGTTAATAGTTTAATAAAATAGTGATAGTTAGCTATATCCAAACCGTGCTCGATATAGAATTCAAAATTAACTAAACTTATTATTTGCGGTAATCCTCTGTAGTATCCATGAATCGTGGTAGATCGATAATAATTTTTGTTGATTAATCTGATTTGTTTAGTTAATCCTGATTCAAAATTAAAATCGATTTATCTCCCTCAAGTTATGCGGTTGAGTGGTGCATCCATTAGTAAAATCCAGTTTAATTGAATTTCTTAAGGAACAAGAAATGTATTTTCTTGATTATTCATCAAAGTTAACTGCCAATAATTATAATAAATTTGAATTATAATTTATTTTTCTAAACTCAAATGTATTCCTTTTATTACTATATTCTAATTGTTCAAATGAATCTATACTATGAACAACTTATTATGTCTGTTTTCATAATTAATTATAGTCTTCTTTAATTCTCTTTGGAATAAATCAATTTATATTTTTAAAAAATGTGAAAGATAAACCAAAATTATGTTGCCATTTATGAATTGAGTTGATAATAAACTAATTTATTATTTTATAAAATTAGAGAGAGCAACGATCTGTTTTTTTCTATTTATTTGTTGCTATATTCTTAATAACCAAAATTGCCTTTTCAAACAAAAGATTAAGTAAATTGTGGGCTAATGCATATAAACAAGTCGCCTATTGATACAGATGATACCACAATGTGATAGTGGAGGAAGAGTTTCAAAAATTCTTTTAAAATATAAAACTTGTTTTTATTTTGGTATCCAAGATGATTGAAACTATTTTTCATTCTCCTCTCATTTATCTTATAGTTCGAAGTTACTTCTCTTAAACCAAATGTAATGATTCCAAATATGCTACAGCCACTAAATTTCCAACAGCTGGGAAATATTATGAAAGACAATATAGATAATATATATTTTTTTATGGAAAGCCTAGTTTAATATATTAAAATATTATGACAAAAAACTTAATTTGTTGAATTACTAAATGAAGAAGAATATGAGAATTTAACAATATCTTTCGTTTATTTTCAAGTCTTTGGTGGTAGTTATTGTGTTAGAGTCAAGAATATATATATATATCCAAATATATTATAATAATTGCTATAAAATTAATATATAAACAATAAATATTTATATGATTTTTCAGTTTACTAATTTAAAGCTTAATCAATTATTTTTAAATATAAAAATTTATTAAGTTTTTAATATTATATCTGTACATATAAGTTTATACCAATAAAAATAATTATTAATTTATAGCTTGGGTGCATATAAAAATATAATATGCTTAAAATTAATCAATTTACTCTTGTATTTTTATAAATAAATATTTAGAAAATAAACATAAGTAAAGCTAAATTGATAAAAATCGTATAGAGTTCACAAATCAAGCACAGAAATGCTTCAAAATTATATCAATTAAGCATAATGAAATAATATTTTACGCAATACAAATGAATCTCGCTTGATTGAAAAGTTAAGAGTCGGAAATAGCATTAAATTATTTATTATTTAAGTATTGATAAGGAGTACCGCTTTAAAAATATAATTCATTAATGTAATTATTCAATTGAAATCTACTGTATTTAATTTATTCATGGTATATGAAGAACAATGAGAGAAATACCATTTTGCTAATTTACAATAAGTTTATTTTAAAATTAAGATAACTAAAGATTTAAAGCAAAATTATATAGAAATTATTTTCCAAACAAAATATAATTTAAACTTTAAGTTTGACATAATAAATAAATTAGATAATTTAATAAATGAAAAATATCTCAATCTATAATAAGAAGTATGATAAATTTTAATTTTCAATTTTATACAAATTCCTTTTTTTATAATAAATTTTGAATGTTTTCTTGGAAAAATTATGCCAGTCCAAAATTTAAAGTTCCATTCTTTTTAATGTTTCCCATTTCTCTCTATATATTGAATTTTCCTGTATTACTTTTACCTTTTTGTTATTATTGTAGGAATACATTTGATTTGGGAAATATATTTATAATTAATAAATTAATAATTTAAATTGGTGGCAGTTAAACTTTGTCTTAGCCTAGACAATACGGTACTTGTTCGATAGAGAATTCAAAATCAGCTGGACTTTACTATTGGCGGTACCCTCTATCGCATCCCTGGAGCGAGATAACTTGACTTTAATTTTGGCCAAAAAAATTAACTCAATAAATTACACAAAAATAAAGTCAATTTATCTCGCTCCAGGGATGCGATAGAGGGGTACCGCCAAGAGCATAGTCGACCTGATTTTGAATTCTCTATCGAACAAGTACAATATTTTCTAGGTTTCCAGAAAGTTAACTGCCACGAATTATATTTTATATTTTAATCAATTTAAATTTATTTTATTTTTCTAAATCAAATGTATTCCTACAATAAATACTTTAATATTTCTTAGAACTTTTGCATATATTATAGAGCTTTAATAAAATTGAGCAAACTAAGAAAAAATTATTTAATTATATACTAAATAAAAAATAATCCAAACAAAAATTCAAGAATTTTGCAAAAAAATTATTAAAATAATAAATAAAAGTACAAGGATTGAATATTTGAGAATTCGAGAAAACATTATTGTTTCATTAAAACACAGATTAAAAAATGGATTATAAAAGTTTTATGATATTATAGATAATATTTACAATACAAGCTAGATGTCTAATTGCTTTAATTAGTTAAAAAGTAGTCAATGAATTATTATTTTTATCGTAATATATTTATTTTTTAGAAGTAACATCTAAGCCTTTCTTGAATAAGTGACTGATTGCTGGCATCATCTGCTTTTAATCAAATGTTACAAGAAAATTAAATTATGCTGATTCATATGGAGAGGTCTCAAAAACAATCTAATTAAAGAAGTATTATCGGTGCATCTGAGACCCATGTGGTTGTGGAGGTTTTTGCTTACTCAGGATTTGCAAAATTCTAATCTTAAAATCGGGTATTCATAGGGATGCCAACGTGGTAAAAATTCCCATCCATGCAGGATTTTTACTCCTTCAAATAAGCATTTCCTGTGTATTTGGAGCACCGGGACAATAGAACTAAAATTTTGTCAATTTGTAAAATTAATAAAATTTCCTTGACAAAACTCAAAATTCTATCTCGCTCATCTTTAAAGATTTTTCCATTCTGATTAAACTGGAGAGGTCTTAAAAACAATATAATTAAAGCGAATATAGTCTTTTAAGAGCAAGTATATTAAATCAAATAAAAATTAGTCTTTAAAAAGCATCATAATGGAGTCTTTGCTCAAAACCTCTTAGTGAGGTTTATATGTAATTTGATTTGTGAAGTATAATCGGGGTCTTATTGGGGTTAGTAGACAAAATGCAGGTTTTATGTGAATTTAATGAATATTCAATGAGTATTAGTGTTATTAAGTCAAACAAATTTTATAACTATATCTATATTTTATCTTTTGAACTATGCTCTCTCTAATGGGTCAAGGATTTCATCTAATGTTTATCTAGGATAGTTTGGAGCTCTCACGATTATCATCTCTGCTATGCTTTTAATTTTTTAGCTGAAATTTTCTTACATTATGTGTTTCTAAGCCAAATTTATTGATTGCTTTTCATCTTTAGTACCAAAGTAAGACATACTTTCCATATAATTTTCCAATATTATTGCAGCTATTGCCCAAACATCCCATTAGACAAAACCATTTGTCCACATCTCTCTTATTGGGAGTATCCGGGAGTCCCAAGTACCTATGCTAAAGTAATGATCTCTTATCTTAAAGCTCTATTGAAATCGATTACAACTACTTCTAATGGGCAGAGATTCACCATTGCATTTTCAGGCTTCAAATCTCTAAGAAACATACCCAAGTTCATGAAACTCCTTGACACCCTTTATCATATCTGAAAATATATCGTTTAAATCATCGGGGTATCGATTATGATAGAGATAGTCTCTCAAAGTCATTTCAAATTTCTTGAGTCTTAGTGCGATAAAACTATAGCATAATTTTACACCATCTAACTTAAGCAAATTCTTCCAATCTTTTCTCTAGGAATTTCTAAGACCCATGTATTAATTAGCAAACTCGTTTTGATACTATTGGTTCTTAAGGAGATTACTGAAGGGATACACCTTGTATGCATACTCATCAACTACTATAAGCTTTGCTTTTGCAGGCACATTTTTATTCAATTAGTTTTTAATACAAGTGCTGAGATCAACTAAAATTAATGCTGGTATATTCATAGCTTTCGATTAAAAGCATGCTGAGATTGTATTGCCTTTTGGTTGATTCATCGATTCATATCGCTTCTGTCTCTTGAGTCTTTATTGCTGCTCTCTTTGTGACTCAAGAGTATTGAATTTTCTTTTTGCTGGGACTAATTTTTAAGTTTCTTTATCCTGCATTAAAAAGTCACTCAAATTATGCTTCTGAATATTCTTCTTTACTTTTGCAGAGTGCGTATAAGACTTCATACACGTTGTACATTAGTACCTTCCATCAATTTTATCATGCTTGAATTAGAACTTGGCTTTGCCAGAATGTACCTCTTTAGGGTGTCTCTTCAAGCTTTGCTCAGTAGTGAAAAGATTCTAGCAGTCTTCACATTAATATGTTTTTTCTTATCAATTGGTTGCTGTTCTTTTAGCTCCTCTACATATTCAATTTATGCTAAAAAGCCCATCTCTGCTCTCCCTTTCTAGTTTTATACTTTCATTTTGAAGATCTCTGTTTCAAATTTAAGAGCTCTTAGCTCAACCTATCTCTCAATGTAGATTACTTCCGGTTTCTTGGAGGACCAAAAGTTGAGCTATGATTATCCTGCTCCAAGAGAAACTGCTCTGCGATTCAAGTTAGCCGTTATGTTTAAATTAAAATTTTAATTTCAATTATTAAGCTCTAATAACCTCTCTAGTTATAGTAACTTTGTATAGGAGTTGGTACTCCAACAACAATCGTTGATTCTTAGGCGTTAGACATTATATTTATACTAAAAAGTTTATAACTATAAATTTTTCTAAATTAATGCTTACTATTTTTAATTTTGGTACCAACTTAGATAAAATTCAGGTTGGTACTAGTATCAATCAGGTTTTAAACCATTTTTGAACTTTTCCATTAAAACCTCATTAGTTTAAAACTAGGTACTAATTAAGTTTTGGTACTATTAAATTGGTACCAATTAAAATTAAACGGATTTGGTACCATTTCTAATTAAATTAAAACAAATTTAGTACTAATTTAAAGGAACTAAATTTATAAAAATGTAACTCCATCTCTGCAGATTGTTACAGCTTCTGCAAAACTTTCTCCACGTATCTTTGCAGGGTTGATCTCCTTTAAGATGCCTACATTTAATAGTAAGTTTTTAAATAATAGGATCCAGTAGTCTATAGATTATAATTTTTAATTCATTTATAGGAAGAGGAACAAAGATATCACTCAATGATCAAATGAAAAGAGTTGAGCTCAAGAAATGATATCAAGATAATTATTAAATTAAAAAGTTAATAGATGGCACGAGGCTTTTTGTCACAAAACTTCTAAATTTAATATCAGAGTGCCTACTCTGTCATGGAAGCGCAAAATCTGCTAGATTTGTCTCCTATACTTATTCCGGAGGTTGAACCCAACTGGCTGAAGTCAGTTCTTCAATCTGAAATCTCTGAGGTTGGCTCTCAGAATCCCAATACATTGGAGTCACCGGACCCATCGTAGATCCATACTACCTGGTAGCCTCCTATTTAGTAACCAGACCTATCTTCAGAATAATATACCGACCTACTTCTAGAACAGAATAGTATACCGATCACTGGCAACGAAAATATCCAAGCCCTTAGGTAAAACACTAACCCTACTAGATTAGACAAGATGGTCATCCTTGGATCTCACCTAATCCAACCTTACTACCTCTGGTGGAAAAGAACTAAGATAAAAATTTCCAGGGGTACTCCTCAAGGTGGAAAACTTTCGCCACTCTTCTTCGTTCTAGTACTAGATACTGCCCTTAAAATTTTTGAGATTAAGTACAACTTCCCTATACTTAAACACATTAAGATCTATGCTGATGACATGGTCATCATATTCCAAACAGATCACGATATTCCTCTCATAAAATAACAGCTAAGAGAACACCTCTTTTCATTTGGGCTCATTATCAACGACGCTAAATGTGCTGAAATCAACAAAGGCTAGTTCGAATTTGACATTAAAGCTCAAACACACTTCAAATACTTAGGAGTTGAGATTCACAAAGACCCTGTCAAAAATTTCCAATCTTTACTCAAGGAAATTCAGGATGAACTCAGAAACACCTATATAAGACTCTTTAAAGGCGACTAAGCCCTCTATAGTAGAATCTACCAACAATACATTTACTCTAAATTCTAATTCAAACTCTGCCCACTCTTGCTAACACTCAAGAATGAAGAATTTTTCAAAGTAATTGATATCCTTAAAAGAAAACTTGTTAGCTTCACTATAAAGGCCGATCCAATCCTCAAAATGTTCTTCAGCAACTAACTGAGGACCTTTGATTCCTCTCCCTTCCATATGGAACTCTACATAGCTCACAAGGTTGGATCGAAATACAAAATAGAAGACATCTAAAACTACTAGTTCTAAAACCTAGAAAGACTAGCGATAGAAAAGATGTAGAGGATTCTTTCGAATCTTCAAATGTACGCGGGAATTGGTCAAAACGAACACCATATATCTAGGTAAGAATACTTCCTAAAATTCCCCTAAAATACATTCCTAACACACTAGCAGTGGCCCTACAAAACGGCCCCAAGTTCTTTGGGAAAAACTTCAGATGTTTAGTTTGCAAAGCCATATACACAAGACTTTGCTATACCCATCATCTACCTACTTTTCGAGATGAAGTTTCTGCCACGATACGAGAACTTATTTAACTCATGAAAGAGAGAGAAGAACTCTTGCACGAAGATGATAATGAATACCATGAGACAATGGAGACATGCCAAGAACAATTAAGATTTATTAAAAACAAACTTAAAGCTTCCGAAACTAGGATCAAAAGTCATCTTTGGTAAACATACCAAGATCTGACAACAAAAAGGGACTCAGTCCCTTCATAATGATATGCTCAGGGGGTCTTGAACCCTCGATGCGAGTTAATTATTATTATTATTATTATTATTATTATGATATCAAGATTCAGAAGTAAGGAAGATCTCGATCGTACCTAAATTTAAATGGTAAAATAATTTTATGACTATCAACAAACTATACAGTTGGTTTATTCCTTCCAACGATGAAAGGTACCAAAATTTCATTCTTAAAGCAATTCTTTGTGAGGAGAAGAAAGATTTTTAAAATAAAGAGATTAAACTAATTGAAATTCCCAACTACCCTGAGATTTCAATCACTAATCTATGTGAGGATGACATGTAAGATGAGGACGTTGTAGTTTACCTTCATACCAAGAAAACACTGTATAATAAACTACCAGAGAGTAACTTTTCTTTGGTGTTCTTGGCACAATAAAAGAGGAGTATCTCAGAGAAATAATTGAAGAAGCTCATAAGAAACGTTATTCTATCTCTCCTGAAGACTAGAAGAAGCAAGGCATTCAAAACCCCAAAACCCCTTAATGAGGTTTATAAGTGCTTTGATTTGTAGGGAATTTGTTAGGGGTTGGGGTTATTAATTAAATGCGAGACTAAAATAGCAAGCTTTTGAGGTCTATTTATGATGAAGAGTATATAGATTTAGTGTTTAAACTGCGCTATGGATGTGATATATACAGTGAATAAATCAACCAGTACTAAACTATAAGTCTATCGCGCAACTCTTAAAGTAAAGTCCGTCAACTGTTTGCTAACACTGTCTTATAGGACTGAAAAATAAAGCAATAGTAGCTAAATTCTAAGCCTAAGATGTAGTCAAAGTTTCAATAGAAGCATATTGACTTTCTTATTAATGAAACAATTTTGAAGTATTGGGCTCACTTCTCTCTCGACCAACGAGCTATAATGTTTCACCGCCAGTTCCCTGAGTTGAAAATCTCGGCATAATCTGTTGCAAACATTTATAAACGAAATGGTATCTCTTACAAAGGTGTTAATCGTATCAAGAGATCGATTGATTTCACTCTGCCATTTTACAACAACAACTTAAATTATATTTATAATTAAATGCAGAGAGCTTAATAGAATAATATTAAGTTTATACATGCTGACGAGCCTGTTTTTACCTTCAACACTTTTATCTAGAAGTCTTGGTATAAGAAGAATATTAATATAGAAGTATATGACTAAAAAGTCAAGGTATAAACAACGGCAATTCTAGGAGGTATTAGCGAAGATGCTGGTTTAGAAACTTATTTTATTCATCCTCGCTCTATTAAGACAGAGCAGTATATCAAGTTCTTAGAACAGCTGAGAGAGAAGTATCCTGAATAAGAGATTATACTGTTTGTTGATAATCTTTCTGTTAATAAGACTAAAGATACAAGAAAGAGTTATTAACAACTTAGAATAACGCCTGTGTTCAACGTACCTTACAGTCCATAGTTTAATGGAATTGAGTTCTACTGGGGTATTTTAAAAGGTCTATACAAGAAACTGCTGCTATACCATTCGATGCATGACCTACCTATTGATATAGTAGACTTTATTAAAAGCTCAGCGAAGAGAGTAGATAATTAGTTAGCTTAAAAGTGTGCGAAAGAAGGGAGAGTGAATGTATATAAATAAGTTTTGTAGTTAAGTTAATGAATATATAAGTCACATTTAAAATTCTTTAGTTGGAGCTGGATTCTCTTTCTTTTCTTCTACTTCTTGCTTTCCTCTTCCTAAGTTTCTTCTCTTGCTGCCAGCTTCAGCATCTATATTCATTGACTCTGGAGGCTAAATATTTGAATAAAGTCTCTTGCTAACTTCATACTTTGTCTGCTACTTTCGCTCTCTTTGAAGCTTGCTCTATTCCTTCATCAAGAAGATGCCAGCACCAGATTTTCTAAAGAGTTAAGCTACAAATCTTACTTGAAATATAAGGGTGCTTCTGCAGCTCTGATAGCCAGCTCTCACTTATCTTGATCCCTTGTTTGTCCTTATCTTCTGAAGAGATGCTGTACCTTTTCTTATGAGATTCTTGAATAATTTCTTTCAAGTAATCTCCTTTAATCGTTGCAAGTATGCCAAAGAAATAGTTTCTTTCAGGTAGTTTATTTGACAACTACTTCTTAGTAGGCAGGTACTGCGAAACCTCTGGGTCGTTCATAGCATCATCATATAAGTTAGTCACTGAGATTTCTGGATAGTTTGGAATCTCTGCAAACTTTACATCTTAAGTTTTCAATGCTTTCTTCTCTTCGCAGAGTATCGCCCTTAGAAATGAAATTTTGGTACCTTCCATCGTTGGCAAGAACAAACCAACTATATAATCAAAATGAGTTACTATAAGTTCATTACCTTGCTGCACCAGGTAGCGGTGCAAATCCTCCTTGCTTCTAAATCTCTGAATCAATTCTTGTGCTTGCACTCTTTTCATTGCATCATTCATTGACTCCATCTTGTTTACAGATCTAAGAAATGATATTCAAATTTAAGTTTATTGATTTCAATTATATACCTCTGAAAAACTTACTATTAAATATGGGCATCCTATAGGAGGTCAACCTCTAAGATAGATATGGAGAAGTTTTTGAGAATTGGTTTCAAACTTGAGATATTGATATCAATTTCTACTGTTATAGCTCCATATTTTTAAATTTAAATTGGTACGTACTTAATTAGGAGCAGCTCCTAAAATGCTAGTACTTAATTAGGAGCATTAATTAAAGCTAGTACTTAATTAGGAGCACCCTAATTTTAATCATAAAATCACAAAATACCTCCTAAAGCAGTACTTACTTAATTAGGTGCACCTCCTAAATTGGTACGTGCTATAATCAACTTATTATTGAAAGTAAAAATGGTTACTTCCTCCCCCATATGTAGAGCTGAATCGTCTCTTAACACTCATAATTCTTCTCTAATACTCTAAGAACTTCCCTTGAAACTTATAGGTTTGCAAAGCTTTCTTATGAGCTATGAGTTATAGATGCAGTTTTATAATTTTAAATTGAAATTTAAATATGAGCGCTAACATTTTAAGAAAAACAACTGCACTTCCATCAAACTAAATGAGACTTACCTTTGGCAGCAATAAAAAGTGTGATAGCTGCGAGATGAACTCTCATAAAGAACTACCAGAGCTATCACTTGAGGTCTCTGTTATTAAAATAGAAATTAATAATAGAAAATAAATGGCTAGCAAGTGTGTGGGAGACAGAGAGGAGGAGAAAGGTATAAATGAAATTCCTATACAAACTGAAGAAGCTGAAGTCTATTTTTGTGAGTTGAGCTAAAGCTTCTCAACAAAAGAAAAGCGAGGAAATATTCAAAGGTCGTAGTGCCTGAATTTGCAAGAGAGTTTGAGTACGTTAGGAAGGCACGCAACCAACTGACTTCTGAAATAATAAAAATTATGATCAAGATTCAATACAAGAAAATACCGCTTCTTGCTTAAATTGACCTAGTTACTTCTCTTTAAAGCTACCTAATATTAGAAGACTCCTTTGATAAGAAAATTATCAATAATCATCAATACGTATACAAGGTTTATCCCTTCAACTATATCTTAAGTGATGATAAATATTAAATGGAGTTTCCAAATGAGTATCAAGTACTCACTCAAGCAAAGTTTCAAGAGTGTAGTTACTTAATCAAGCTAGATGCTGTTCTCCTTGCCAAGGATCATGTTGCTTTCAGACTTCCACTCTATGAAATGACCCTAAGAGATTTCATAACAGATCAAAGGAATCATAAGTAACTTGGATAAATAGCAACTCAGACCGTATAAGGTATTAAAGAGCTTCATAAGTTAGGGTTTGTTCACAGAGATTTGAAGCCAGAAAATATAATGATAAACTTCTCACCTGTAATAGTAGCAATAATCGATTTCAACAGAGCCTAAAGAGTGGAAGTATCAAGGCTTGGAACTGTAATGGGAACGCAAGGGTACTATCCAGAAAGAGAAGACTGGAGAGATGGAGACTTTTAGTTGGATGTGTGGGCTTTAGCAGCAATAATAATAGAGTGCGATATGCCTCGCAATGAATACTACTCTTCAAGATGCGAGAAGGATGATAAACAAAGAATAAAGAAATTTATTGGCAAAACAAGAGTATCTGAATCAATGAAACAAATGGCAGAGTCAATAATAATTAAACCAAACTCAAGATCAGACATATCAATAGTGCAGATAGAGTTGTGGTTAAGTAAGATAAACTTCAGACCTCTCCAACATGATCCAAAAGCACATTTTGAGTGATTAAATCAAATATATCTACTATAAATTTCACATTAAAACCTATTAATAACCCCAACCCTAATAAATTCCCTACAAATCAAAGCACTTATAAACCTCATTAAGGGGTTCTGATTCTAATAAGCTCAGCTTGACTAGAGAAGCTTAAGAAGCATCCTTATCTTTCAAGTAGGCTTTGACATATAACTTTGTAGGAAAATCTGGTACTGGTATATATCTTATGAAAGAGCATGCTAAGATTCATAGAGATAGTAAACAGCAGACAGTTCATTAAGTTAGCAAGAGACTTTAAAAATATGTTTAAAAGCCAGAAGAGATGAACATAGATGTAGGAATTGGAAGTAAGAGAAGAAACTTAGGGCCTGTTAATCCTTAAGAAAAAGAAAAGAAAGAGAAGCCTAATCCTTTTAAGGGTCAATTAAATATGTGAACTATTTAATTCATTTAAGTCTAACTCTTATTATTGTAGAAATACATTTGAATTTGGAAAATTAATTATAATTAAATTAAATTTAAATCAAAATCGTGGCAGTTAAAGTTGGCCAATTTAAACGATCTTGGGCTCATTCGATAGGGAATTCAAAATCAGCTGGACTTTACTATTGGCGGTAATATTTTATAGCATCACTCGAGCGAGATAACTCGACTTTAATTAAACGCATCTTAATTCATTAAATAATACCCTCACATTAAAGTCGAGTTATTTCGCTCGAATGATGTGATAAAATAGTACCGCCAATAGTAAAGTCCAGCTGATTTTAAATTCCCTATCGAATGAGCCCAAGATCGTTCAAATTGGCCAACTTTAACTGCCACGATTTTGATTTATATTTAATTTAATTATAATTAATTTTCCATATTCAAATTTATTTCTACAATAATAAACATTCATTCTTCCTTTCCTTTAACATATCGTAGTCTTATCTTTATTCACTCTCTTGAAACTACTTTGTATTAAGTTTAATGTATCGATTGAATGCATTAGATGATACAGCAGTAGCTTCTTGAAGTAAGTCTTGATTATTATATTATGGGCTATAAGGAACGTTGTATAAAGGAGTTATGCTTAACTTCTCATAAGCTTTCTTAGACTCCTTAGTCTTATGAACAGATAAGTTATCAACAAAAAAGATGATTTCTTAGTTGCTATACTTCTCTCTGAGCTTATGCAAGAACTCAATAAACTACTCTCGCTTAATAGAGCGAGGATGAATGACATAAGCTTCTAGAACTTAATCTTCACTAATACCAGCTAAAATTGCGTGAGTGGCAACCTTTACCTTTTTGTCATATACTTCTATATAATCGTTCTTTTTATACCAGGACTTTTTAATAAAAGTGTTGAATGTAAACACTGCTTCATCAGCATGTATGAACTTGCTTTTAGTAATAGCTCTCTGCATTTTATCATATATAAAGTTTAAATTATTACTATAAAATGTCACTGTAAAATCAATTACTCTCTTCACTCTGTTGACAGTCTTGAAAGTAATGCCATTTCTTCTTATAAATATTAGCTATAGTCTAAGGAGAGATACGCATGTCAGGAAACTTGCGATGAAACATGACAGCTCGTTAATCAAGAGGAAAATGAGCCCAATACTTTAAAGTCTTAGAGTCACAGAGGTAGTCAATATGGGTCTGAGTGAACTTTTATTTTCTTACAGTATGTTTTCAAGTACCAGAATTAAAATGCTAAACAACTAACATGCAGTGATGCTCAACAGCTGAGGCACTCTTGCGAAGGAACCTTGCTATGTCTGTATTATTCAGCACTGGTTTGACTTAGTCTATATTAATACTTTTACCATACCTAAGCTTAATCAGTAAATCTAAATATTACTCAATATAAATAGACCCTAAATTTCGCTAATTTGTATTTCTCATTTTTCAATTTGACCTAATTTCTCTACTATCCTTAATAAGACCCCAACTATACTCTACAAATCAAAGGACATATAAACCTCACTAAGGGGTTTTGGGGTTTTGACTGTCTTAATTCCATCTTCTTTCTCTTTATTGTAATCTTAGTCATCTTTTCTTCGAGTTATTGAAACTTCGAAAAATATTCACTTTCAGCTTCTAATCTTCTTGGAGTCAATAATATCTCAACTGAAGATTCTGTTGCTCAAACCGCTTCTACTCCTGTCTAGAATACTGTCTAGCTGGAGATTACTTTGAGAGAGGTGGATCCAACTTGTTTAGCCAAAATTTTGAAAATTAGAGATGTTGAATAAATTAAATTAAACACAATCTTAATTAATAAGTTTAGGATTAAAATTAATTAAGACATCTTTGATTATATTTCCTGACAAAATAAAACTATTAGTGAAAACTTAAATATCTGATCATTAAAACTTATTAATTAAGACTGTGTTTAATTTAATTTATTCAACATCTCTAATTTTCAAAATTTTGGCTAAACATGTTGGATCCACCTCTCTCAAAGCAATCTCCAGCTTGACAGTATTCTAGACGGAAGTAGAAGTGGTTTAAGCGACAGCATCTTCAGTTGAGATATTATTGACTCCAAGAAGATGAGAAGCTGAAAGCGAATATTTTTCGAAGTTTTAATGACTCGAAGAAAAGTTTACTAAGATTACAATAAAGAGGAAGAAGATGGAATTAAGAAAGTCAAAGACTCCATTATTATGTTTTTTCAAGACAATTTTGTATTTGATTGATATAATTACTCTTGAAAGATTATTTTCGCTTTAAGGAAAATTATCGCTGCATCTGAGACCCATGTGGTTGTGGAGATTTTTCGGCCACTCAGGTTTTACAAAATTGCAATTTTATAATCGTGTATCATAGGGATCTCGACGTGGTGAAAATTCTCTCGAGCTTTTTGTGGAGCTTTTGCTCATAAGCACATGAGATACGTCTTATTTTGCAAGCTTTACTTTTTTAATATTTGTAAGCATCAATTGAAATAGTCTTTGAGTATATAACACCACGTTTATTTCAAAAATTACTTGAAATTTTGAACGATCACTATATTAATGTAAAACAATAATTTCTCATAGTCGAGTGTCAATTATAAAAAAATCTCATACAATATTTTCTCAAAGTCGAAGCTGCGGTGGAGATATTGCTAAATTTTGCTTGAAGTCTTTCTCCTTTTTCTTGCCATTCTTTGAATAGTTTGGAAACATTATTAAACATTCTTCTTGAGGATACCTAACCACGTTCCAACTTTAATTAATTATATTGCATATGGCAAAATTTAATTTAATATTTTGAAGTCAACTATATTTTCTTGAGGTAAAACTGTGTGCTGCCAATGTTGTATATAGGTTATATTGAAAATTCTTTAAACAGGTTATTATATTTTGAAATCTATATTATATTTAGTTATTAACTTTAAGATATAATTATCCTCCCACACCAGGTTGGGTTAATAAGGCTAACTGAGCGAAAGGACAGAGACTACTATCTCAGCAGCGGTGGAACCTGGTAAGAGTTTTCTCCAAACTCCCCTTTAATTGTTGACAGGAAGCAGATTTCTGCGAGGTCTGCGGGGGATACTCCTAGTTAATAGCTAGTCTCTTATTTCGTATGCATCTCGGTACAGGGAGAAGTGGAATGGGGGGCGAGGTGGTTTTAGGAGTTTTTCTTGTTCACGATTTGCCACTTCAATGATTGCCATGTCAACACACTTCAGATACGTCTACGTCACGACTAAAATTGATGGTTTGATTTTAATATTGCTAAAATACATACATAAGATTAGGAAATCATAGAAATACAAATTCAATTTAATATTCTGAATGATTGCAACTGCCACTGATCACATTAAGTTTAAGAGAACATTTGATTAAACACATTATTAATTTAACTTTTAATTATTATAATTAATTATGACCAAATCGTACAATTTGTACATTGAACAGTTTAGAATTAATGTTTTTTTTAAAAAAATCATATTCTACAAAATGAAGATAGACTACAGATTAATATATATAATAATGAGCATATTTATAGTCATTAATTAAGCAACTTTAATGGATAAATGTACTTAATCATTATTCTTTATGTATTTTCTCGTTTCTATCATCCACATCGGTGTCGTCTGCAATCATCTGCCCGTCCGCCATCAAGTCTTGGTCACCATCCTCCATTAATCTCTTCTAGAAATATATTGCCAACTCCAACTCACTGAAAGGGAACATATCATCGCTTCTCTGCATTTTACTCGTGAACTCAGACTTCAGCATTCTTGCTTCAAATGACTTTTTGTCCAGGTCATTCATTTAGTCGAATGGGAGTTGATTTGATATAGCTATCACTTGGCACTTTTCAAATCGTACGACTGGGCTTTTGTACTTAAGATTTACTGGATACCCTTCGCCTTCAAAGAATCTCTTTAAGTCATCTATCTTTTCCGTATCGTAAAATATGTCTCTCTTTATTTCATCCATTATCACCAGCTAAGGGATCAATACAAAATGTGCGATTTAGTATTCTAAAGTCCTCTGTGATAAAGATCTTTCTGAGGTATTTCGCAATTGTCGTCTTGCCTGTATTAGGCTCCCCATAGAGCCAAACCACATTTACTTTATCTGGGCATTTTCTGAAGATTACTCGGTAGAGCTTGTCTACTATATCATAGTCCATCATATCTTCCAAGACCTTAGCATCTAGCTTAAGCAAATTATAGGATTAGGTATTTGATCGCTGAAGGAACCCAATCAGGGATTCAAATTTGGTTTATTTGGGTGTGGACTATCTTTAATTCTAGGGTCTAGTATGTTGATAATGCTTTGTAACTTTGAACTATCTTACCACACATTGCATCGTCATCTTGATACTTCTCATACATCCCAGCAACTGAGGTTATTTACTGAGACTTATATAGCCTCTTAAACTCATCACCGGCCATTTCTTCCGACTATAAAGAGGTTCTTGATGATGATCTCCTAGTATCTTAAATTCTCGCCTGGACTTTTGCAAAATCAATGAATTGTTGGAAGTGCTCAGTATCACCGCATTGAAGTTTAAGATTGGAATGATTTGCAAACAGTTTTCTGATTTTAACTCTACCCATCACCAAGTATTTGATCTGTAACTTGGCAAATGCTTTATACCCCGAGTAATCTGACTTGCTGAAGTAGTGCTTGGTGAGTCCAACTCCATCATGCTTCAAGTAAATAGTTATGTAATTTGCTGGCTTCTCATCAGCTGTGGATAAAATGATGAGTGCGTGGCTAAATCTTATAGTTGTACCTGATATTGCTTAAACTACTTTAGCATACACATCCTTTAGTTCATCTGTATATATCTAGAGCACAAAGATGTGGCAATCGTTGATTTTAATATCTGGCTTTTGTTCCTTTTATTACACCATTTAAAGTTGAAAGTCATTTCAACATTCATTTTATTATAATTTTATATATTATATATATTAATCTGTAGTCCTATCTTCATTTTGAACAATCTGATTTTTAAAAAAAAAATACATTAAATCTAAACTGTACAATCAAAACCCCAAAACCCTTTCAGTAGTTTGATTGAGTTTTTGATTGATAAAAGTAGACTATTAGTGCATACTTTATTAGGGTTTTAATAGGGTTTATGTAGGGGTTTAATGTTTAAATATTAGTATTTTAAGTGAGTATAACAAGCGAGTTTTTAAAATATTTCACACAAACATAAGCTTAGAGTCATGTGGCAGTTCTCTGAATTTTATCTTTCTAAGTTGATGTTTGATTGTTTCTATTGTTTGTTAATTCTCTTAGCTTGGCTTGATAATAGTTGAGTATGCAAGTTCTCTGAGACCTCCATTTATTTTATTTTTATCGAGATATTGTTTGATTCTTTGCTTAGAATCTCTCTCACCCCTGCAGCTAAAGTAATCGTTTCTTGGCATGTCGCTCTCTATTATTATTACTGCAAGAGCCCAGATATCCCATTAAGTGTCTCCATCTCTCCAATCCTCTCTCTCTGGGAAATATCCAGGAGTGCCGTATACATTTCCTTATGCAGAGGCTTGCACTCTTTGAGCTCTGTTGAAGTCAATAATATAAACTCTAAGAGGCTGAAAGTTCATCATGATATTCTCTGGCTTTAAGTCTCTATGAACATAACCTAGCTTGTGAAGCTCTTCAATTCCTTCAACTATCTGCTATACTATCTAGCTAATTTATCTCTGACATCTATTGTCAGATAAGAATTCTCTGTAAGTCATTTCAAGTAATGGAAGCCTGAAGGCTACATGATCTTTACCAAGTAAAATAGCATCAAGCTAGATGATATGCCTGCACTCATTTAACTTTGCCTTTTAAAGAGCATAATACTCATTTGTAAATTCCATTTGGAACTTGTCATCAGCAAGGAAGTAATTGAATGGATATATCTTGTAAGCATATTAGTCATCAGTAATGACTCTCTTCTCTATTTTATCTTCAAGAGTGAGGTAGCTTTCTAGGCAAGAATCTAAGTCAATGATTTTTAATATAGGAATCTTCATTTCCTCTATTTTAATCATGATTTTATTGATCTCAGAGACTGGAAAGTTCTTGACTGCTTTGTTCATTTTAACTTACTTCTAGACTTCAACTCTAAGAGACTCCTCTGGGTTTCTTGATCTTCTCTTTTAGAGGAATCTATTCCCTGTAGGTTCATGAATAAATAAAAACTTTAATTGTGCTTTTTCTTTAAGTGCACTTTAAGGTCTTTAGTATGAGAATATGGCTTCTCACAAAACTCACAGACATACTTTCCATCTTTCTTTTAATGCTTGAGATATAACCTTGGCATATCGTTGTGTATATCTCAAGTGTCTCTTATAAGTTGACTTGTAAGGTAAAAATTTATTGCATTCTTTGCATTAATAGTCAACTTTGGCTGGTATTATTAATGCTCTATGGCGGGTTGATTTACCTCTTCCTCAAATTGCACAGCTTCTTTGATAACCTCCTACTTAATTTATATTTAAATCTCAAAGCTAGACTCGTCAAAGTTGTCATAAGTAGGCTCCCACTGAGTACAAATGTCTCTGGTCTCTACTTTTCTTGTTTGCTGGAATGATAACTTTTATTGGCTTGAACCAAGTAATGCCGCACTTCTTAACAGGTTAGCGCTCATTTTAGTTTGCTGATAAAATCTACCGAGATAAACTATTACAGTAGAGTTTAAGACACTGTGGTAGATTCTTTGCTGAGAGGAAAGAAAATTAATTAATCATAAAAGACTGTAAGTTGACTTATTTTATGAGAATTTTATTCGTTTTAGTAAATTAAAGTGCTCATAAAGAAGTTTTTTTCTCTATGAGATCCAAATCAAGTTTGAACATAATTTGGAGATAAACTTATTAAAAATTTTTTAATTTAATATGCTCCTAATTAAGTTTTAACCTTAAAATTTAACTCCTCAAAAGTTTGAACTTAATTTGGAGGACTTCCTAAAATAAATTAAACATTATTAGGAGCAATTTAATGGAGATAGTTTGATAAAAATGGAAATTAATCTGTAAAACTTGGAGCAATTTTTTCAATGCTTCTCATCATATCTTTTCAAGGTTGACCTCCAGTAGGTCATCCCCATTTTGTAGTAAGATTTTAATAAACTTAGAATGGATATCCATGATTTTAAATTTCATTAACATTTCTAGAAAGAGGAAGTAAGATGGAGTCTATTAATGATGCAATTAAGAGAATTTAATCTCAAGATTTAATAGGAAAATTTAGAAGTAAAGAGAACCTCTATATTCTTGGTTAATCAAGTAATATATTAACGTTAGTTCGATTGTTCTTTTAAACCCAGGAAGGAACAAAAATCTCATTCTTAAAAGCATTGCTAAGTGAAGAGAAAAAAGCTTTTAAGAGTAATGAAATTAGGATGATAAAGATAGCTAACTACCCTGAAATTTCAGTAACAAACCTCTATGATGATACTATGAGTGATCCAGATTTTGGTCCCTACCTTCCATCAAAGTTGCAACTCTAATAAGTTGCTAGAGAGAAACTTCTTCTTTGGTGTTCTTGCAACTCTGAAACCTGAGTACTTACATGAAGTTATTTAAGAAGCTCACAAGAAACGATACAGCATCTCTCCTGAAGAAAAAGAGAAGCAAGGTATTAAAATAAGTTATACTTTGCTGTAGGAACTTCAAAAGCATCCTTTCATCTCAAGTAAGCTAAGTCTTCTAACTTTATAGAAAAACCTGGTACTGCTATAAGCTTGATAAAAGAGCGCAGCAAATTAAAAAGATAGAGAAAGTCCCAAGTAAAGCATGAATTGAGTAAGAGATTTTTCAAAGATTTCTAAAATCCAGACGAGATGAACATAGATGCAGGGGCTGGCACTAAGAGAAGAAACATGGGCCCAAGTAATCCTTAAGAGGAAGAAAAGAAAGAGAAACCAAATCCTTTACGGGCAAGTTTAATATGTGAACTTATTCATTCGTTTAAATCTAATACTTATTTATAAACACAAAAGCTCCCTTCTCTTGCGCACACTTTAGCTTTCTCATCGCTGACTCTCTTAGCAGCACTCTTAATAAAATTTACTGTATCTATCTTTAGATCGTGCATCAGATGGTAGAGCAGCAATTTCTTATAATGACCTTTCAATAACCCCCAATATAATTCAATTCCATTGAACTAAGGGCTGTAAGGAACATTAAATACAGGTGTTATATTTAGCCTTTCATATTCCTTCCTTGAGTCTTTAGTTTTATGAACTGACAAGTTATCAACGAATAGAATAATTTCTTAGTCAGCGTACTTATCTCTGAGTTATTGCAAGAATTTTATATATTATTCAGTCTTTATAGAACGAGGGTGAATAACATAAGTGTCGAGGCCACTATTTTCACTTATTCCTCCAAGTATTGCATGAGTTTAAACCTTAACCTTTTAGTCATATACTTCAATGTTGCTGTACCTCTTATACCAAGCCTTGATATGAAGGTATTAAAGGTGAATACTGCCTCATCAGCGTGTATGAACTTTATATTATGCTCTTAAGCCCTTTGCATTTAATCGAATCTATAATTTAAATTAGTCTTATAAAATGGAACATTAAAGTCAATCACTCTCTTAATGCGATTGACTGTCTTGTAAGATATTTCGTTCTTTTTTTATATGTTAGCTATCGATTATGCAGAATGTGAAGCTCAGGAAATTGGCGATGAAACATCACAGCCCTTTAGGCTAGAGAGAAATGAGCCCAGTATTTAAGAGTCTTATCATTAATAAGATATTCAATATGATGCTGCTAAAATTTTAAGGGTCTCTTAGGCTTATAATTAAGCTGCTATCTTTTTAAATTCAATGCTAATAGGCAGTGAGACCTCACAGTTGCTGGAGATTTATGGAGTAGCCTTGCTATAGACGTATAATTCAGAACAGGCTTGAGTTATTCACTATGTTCATCACATCCATATTGCAATTTAAACAATAAATCTATATACTCACTGTCATAGACTGACCCCAAACTTCGCATATACTCTCTTAAATTTCTTATATTTAAACATTAAACCCCTACATAAACTCTATTAAATCCTTAATAAAGTATGCACTAATAGTCTACTTTTATCAATCAAAAACTCAATCAAACTACTGAAAGGGTTTTGGGGTTTTGATTGTAAGCTTGTACGATTTCAAAAGTACGCCTTAATTAATTAAAACTTTTAAATATCAAATAGTATAATGTACAAATTGTACGATTTTGTCATAATTAATTATAATAATTAAAAGTTAAATTATAAATGTGTTTAATCAAATGTTCTCTTAAAATAAATGTGATCAGTGGCAGTTGCAATTATTCAGAATATTAAACTGAATTTGTATTTCTATGATTTCTTAATCTTATGTATGTATTTTAGCCATATTAAACAATGAATTGTTAAATATTTAATTTTGAGTATAACTCATTAATCATCATCATCCCTTTAAGATATAAAAACCTTTTAAATTTTAGAAATTTACAAATATATTGAAGATTACACGATCCATCTTTTGCGAATATACTTTTTGCTAATAATTTATCTTTTTCATTCTATTTTTATTCTGGCTTTCATTCATTTATCTTTTATCTTAATCTAAATTTTTAATGATTTATTTTATTCCTTTATTAAATTATATAATAAATACTTTTTCCGTAATGAAATAATGGTGATAATTACTATTCATATTTAATATTAAAAAGATAATATAAATCTTCTTTATGATATTCTAAATAAGTATCATATTTATTACCATTAAAGATTTTAATAATTATTATAATTAATTATCATTGAAATTACTATTAAACAATATTATGTTTTAATTTATTTAAATAATACTTTTGTTAAGAATTCAAATTTATATAACTAAATTTATTATTGATAATAGGAAAATTGAGAAAAACAAATGAATCAATAAATTCCAATATTTTAATTAAGCCAAAAGATAGGGTGTTAAGAACAATTATCAAAATTATAAAATTAATATTAACAATGAACTATATATTCGAGAGTAATATTCCTTCGTGTTAGTTTCCTCGTCTATATGTATTGTCACATATTTTACAGATATTCTACTCTATTATGAATTGCAAATTTATCCCTCTTTTATAGTCTGTGTTATGGTATGCGCAGCCTATATCCAAATTATTGAACCCAGCTGAAAATACTAGATTTAGAGAAAGGAGATTTCATAGAGATATGAAGTTTAAGTCTTTTTTGACATTTATAACTCTATTGCAAAAAATAGGTGCAATATCAAATACAATTAGAAATAGCTAGAGAGTGCCTTACATTAAAAACTTCCCAGAATTTAGAATATATAGATATATTTATTAGTAATTTCCTATTGATCCTGCCAGACCACCACCAATGATTATATATTTATATTTTTTTAAACTTTTAATTAAATTAATATTAATTAAATCTAAATCAATTTATGATTAATATCTCTCGTATTTAGCGACAGTTAAGATTGCTTATTATTATTTGATTCAATATTATTTCTTTAAATTCCATATTTTACAATTTTAGCAATAAAATCATCTTATATAAAAAAAAGGATTTCAGATATGATTATTTGTTAATAATAAATTATGAAATTTGATTAATAAATTTTAATTATACATTTATCAACCTCTTCATCTTATTCTGATGATGCCATCTGTTGACAATATTATCAAATAACTTTTGAATTAAAAGTAATTTCTTCAAATAATTCCTGCAATAAGCTGCATTGTGAATAGTAACAAGGCATATATTGACAAAGAAAAGTATATTTCGTATATGAACCCCAAATAAGTTAAAAAGGGATGATATTGATTTTTTTATTTTTAAAGGGAAAAAATAATGTTAAAATTTATGAAAGTTTCAAATTTGACAGAAAATATAAAAAAAGGGTCAAATCAACAATTTAAAATATATAGTTATCTTAATAAATTATAATTTAACTATGGTATATACTGATTTAAAATAAAATATTAAGTTTCCTATTTTTTATCTTGTTTTTAATTAAAATTACAATTATATTTAGTATTTTATTAAATAGATAAATAATAATTAAAGGTAAATTAAATGCACAACTAAAACAATGTTATATATAAGGAAAATGTAATTCTTTACTGTTGTAATTCTCAGATTCTCTTTTCTTCTTTAGCTGCTTACTCTTCCTCATCTATGTACAGATGGCATGATTTCCATGGTTGTTGGCTTAATTAAGTCCTTCTCCTCGTGTTCCTCCTCAACGGATCCCGGTTAGATCGCTAAAATCTTTTGATCATTCCCTAATTGGTTTTAGATTAGTTTGGATTTATCTGCTCTACCTGTTGGCACCTTTGCTTTACCTTCTTATTGCTTTATTTACAAGAATAGATTCAATAAAGTCTAGGAAGTTTTAACTCTACAGTTCCTAAAAGAATTAAGGTAAGTTTAAAAGTTAATCTTGAATCATTAATTTAAAACTAGTGTTAAATTTTAATATCCTGGCAAGGCCAACTTCTTCTAGAATTTGTTGGCACCCAGAAAATTCTATACAGATTTACATAAATTCCTTAAAGAACTTACTTTTTAAAATTTCATGGTTCTTATAGATTGTCTTCTACTTCCACTTCTTCCTCGATTGTCGCACTGAACCTCGCATCTCCCTCGCCTTGAATTAACTCCATCTGTATTCAAGCTCTGTTTCCCAGGACCAGCTCATTCCAAACATCTACTTGAAAGTTTGTGATGCATTTATATTCATAGTTCTGTTTGCCATAGCGCATCTTTTCTTCTCTCTGCGATTGTCTCATTCTCTTCTCATCAGCTGCAATCCTTGAATTCTCATTCTCTGGCTTCTTTGCATGCTTATCCAATCCCTGGGAAATGTCTGGATCTTGGGTTCACCATTCAATTGATTAGCTAATAATATTGCCATCACTCCGCAGTCTTCCAGGTTTGTTACTTGATTAGCCACTGGCTTGCATACAATCTAGTTTGCAAAGTATCATTTCCCCATTATTTCTACCATTATTGTGTTGATTTAATCATTGTATTAATAGATCATGGCCAGACTTCTAGCTCACTTTCTAGCATCGTATATTTCTTTGATTTCTGATACTCTGAGTATTATCCAGTTTATGCGGATAATTAATTTATTCTATATCTGTTTATTGAAATTATTATGCTCTTTACATCCTGCTCTTTTCTCCAATTTCTGCTGTTATTTAGTTCCAGTTTGTCGAGTCAATACTTTTCTCTGCTTGAACGACTCCTTTGTCATTCAGGATAGTATTATATTATTTATCTTTTAATATTTATCCTACCTATATAATAAAAATATTATTTATATATATTACTGATTTAAAATCTGATATTGTGCTTTTTGAGATTTAATTTTTTTATCATATTACTACCTGTTTATTCTTCTTTGTTTGTATTTTTTAAAGTTTTCTAAATTGTTAGACCAAATAATATTCACTAGAAGATTAATTGATATAATGTCATTTTTTGTCTTAAAAAGAATAAAATTTTGCTATTATTATTAATTTTAGATTTATGTCCAAGAATATTTCATAAATAGTCTAAAAAATTAGACTTTCTTATAGAAATTTTATATCTTAAATGTTAGCTCAAATTATTTATAATTCTCACATATACGTATCTCCTCATAAAGAATAATATTTACAAACAAATTATTTAACCTTAATTTTATTTATATTTTTCCTAGTAATTAGAAAGCCAATTTTAAACACTTAATTTCGATAAATCACATGATACTTTACTTTTGTGAGAGAGAGGTCAAGATTACAAATATTAGTATAAATATGGAAGATTGAATAGTATAGGTATATTTCCTTAATCTATTCTTAATTTCTTATTGAATATTTATTTAGATATTATTTCTCAAACTTTCACTGTTTTAATTATTTTATTACTAAATGACATTTATTAGTAATTATAATATGTTTTTGAATTTAAACATTTTTGAAAGATAAAATCTTTTTTGGTCTTACTTTCTTTCTCTATATTGTTCTTCTTTGCTTGTCTATTGTTTATGCGGTTTGGATTGACTTTATAATTGAAATTAAATGTAAATAGACCAATTCTGGTCCTAATCATCTTTGTAACCACTATTGCTTTAGACAACCGTCAGCATATACAGGTAGTATAAACGGAACTGTGTTAATTTATAAACCATACTCGATGTAGTAAGTATGTTTATCATAGATTTCATGAAGACACTTTTGGCAATATATTTTTTAATTTTAACTAAGAAGCGATATTTTAACTCATTTAACTTAAAACAACTAAGATAAGCATTTTATTTCACTTAATATGATATTACATAACATTGTGAATTAACTATTTTTGTTACTGATTTTATAAAAATACTTGTCGCTTTAATCATCAAAAATAAAACTAGCTATTACAAGCGAAATAATAACTTTATCCTTTTATTAAGGAAAAAATAACATCAAACTAAAATATTTTAAAGGTTTAGATATAGACTCAAATCAGTATAACTTAATTATATTAAGAACAATATATTGATTTGCAAGAGAAATTATTTGATAGTTAATTGTTATATAATCAATATCATTAATATAAAAAATTTTCAGTCAAATATTTATAATAGGAGTTGATAAAATTAATATACTCACAAAATCCAGATTATTAAAAATCTATAAGTTATATATTAAATTATATATGCAGGACAAAATTTAATAATACATTATTCTTTGTTCAAATTAATGATTAAAGATTACATAAAATTTTAGTTGTAGTAATAAAACCTTTTAGGTAAATAAAATAAATTGTTAGATAAACTCACAATTGCAAAAATACTCAAAAGTATACATAGATATCAGAATCAGATAATTGTTCCATCTGTCTCTAAGACGATTTTTTGTTTTCATATCTGTTGTTCTGCTCTGTAGGTTAGTCTGAGAAGCCCATCCTCTTCGTTTTTGATATTTGATTTAATGGGTGGAATCTAAGCTTCTCCATCATTTTATGGTCTACTGATTCAATTACATGTTCCTTTTCCTATATTACTTCTTAAATTGGTTTAGTATCTTACTTAAATAGATAATCTTCTACTCGAAGACTTCTTCGACAATATGAGTGAATTTCCCGCCGGAATTTGTAAATTCTTGTTCAAATAATCCTTTCAAGTTCTCCCTCTAGATTTTGTCGTCCAATCAATTTACTTAATTTTTGAATCGTATCGAGTATGCACCCATCTTCTCGGTTGCTAGGTGCTATATAATATTTCTTTTCTTTTCCAATTTTCTTACCATTTCCTCCTCCTTTATAGCTATCCCTGATCCTCTTCCTATTTACATTTTGCTGTATCCTATCTCAAGGTAGGTTAAACATAAGGTAATACCTTTGCATGTTCAGCCAGTTTTTCGCAAAGACTTGAAATACTGGTTCGGCTTTAAGCTCCAGAGCAATGTGGTTTATTATAAGAGTAGATAAAAACCCTCAGTCCTCCGGGCCAGTAACTTAGTTATTCTCAGTTATGCTCTATAACTTGCTAACTCTGAAGTCCCTTCCAACTACCCCAACTGCAAGTTTACTGATTTAATCTGTATAGTTCTATAATACGTATTAGCTTCCTATTGCTGTTCTAGTACCATCGATTTTACTTTAATCTTAAACACTACCCATTTCTTGCAGTTTTTCATACTACTTTGACAACTCGTAAAGATTCAAAACCCCAAAACCCTTTCAGTAATTTGATTGAGATTTTGATTGATAAAAGTAGACTATTAAGGCATACTTTATTAGGGTTTTAATAGGGTTTATGTAGGGGTTTAATGTTTAAATATTAGTGATTTAAGTGAGTATATGCGAGGTTTGGGTCAGTTTATGACAGCGAGTATATAGATTTATTGTTTAAGTTGCGTTATGGATGTGATGAATATAGTGAATAACTCTAGCCTGTTCTTAATTATACATCTATTGCAAGACTGCTCCATAAATCTCCTGTAACTGTGAGGTCTCAATGTCTATTAGCATTGAATTTAAAGAGACAGCAGCTTAATTCTTAGCCTAAAAAACCTCTAAAATTTTAGCAGCATCATATCAATTATCTAATTAATTATAAGACTCTTAAATACTGGGCTCACTTCTCTCTGGCCTAGAGGGCTGTGATGTTTCATCGCCAATTTCCTGAGCTTCACATCTCTGCTTAATCTATAGCGAACATATATAAAAAGAACGGAATATCTTACAAGACAGTCAATCGCATTAAGAGAGTGATTGACTTTAATGTTCCATTTTATAAGACTAATTTAAATTATATATTCGATTAAATGCAGAGGTCTTAAGAGCATAATATAAAGTTTATAGACGCTGATGAAGCTGTATTTACATTCAATACATTTATATCAAGGTCTTGGTACAAGAGGTATAGTAATATAGAAGATTAGGACTAAAAGGTTAAGATATAAACTCATGCAATTCTTGGTGGAATCAGCGAAGATAATGGCCTCGAGACTTATGTTATTCACCCTCGTTCTATAAAGACTGAATAATATATTAGTTCTTGCAATAACTCAGAGATAAGTACGCTGACTAAGAGATTATTCTGTTCTTTGATAACTTGTCAGTTCATAAAACTAAAGACTCAAGGAAGGAATATGAAAGACTAAACATAACACCTTTATTTAATGTTCCTTACAGCCCTTAGTTTAATGGAATTTAATTATATTGGGGATTATTGAAAGGCCACTACAAGAAACTTCTATTCTATCACTTTATGCACGACTTGAAGATAAATACGGTAGATTTTATAAAGAGTGCTGCTAAGAGAGTCAGCGATGATAAAGCTAAAGTGTGCGCAAGAGAAGGGGGATTTTGTGTATATAAATAAGTTTTAGATTTAAACGAATGAATAAATTCACATATTAAATTTGCCCATAAAGGGAGTTTGCTTCTCTTTCTTTTCTTCCTCTTATGGCTTGCTTGGGACTATAATTCTTCTCTTAGTGTTAGCTCCTGCATCTAAGTTCATCTCCTCTGGCTTTATTAAATCTTTGAAGAGGCTCTTACTCAATTCATGTTTTACTTAAGACTTTCTCTCTCTGTTTAATTTGCTGCGCTCTTTCATCAAGTATATAGCAGTACCAGGTTTTTCTATAAAGTTAGAAGACTAAGCTTACTTGAGATGAAAGGATGCTTTTGAAGTTCCTACAGCCAGGTGTCACTTATTTTAATACCTTTTTTCTCTTTTTCTTCAGGAGAGATGCTGTATCGTTTCTTATGAGCTTCTTAAAATAACTTCATTTAAGTACTCAGGTTTCAGAAATGCAAGAACACCAAAGAAGAAGTTTCTCTCTGGCAACTTATTAGAGAGCTGTAGCTTTGATGGAGGAAGGTAGAGAGCTACGTCCGGATCACTCATAGCATCGTCATATAGGTTTGCACTGATATTTCAGGGTAGATAGGTATCTCTATTATCTTTATTTCATTTGTCTTGAATGCTTTTGTCTATTCAATCAGTAAGGCTTTTAAGGATGAGATTTTAGTTCCTTCTTTGGTTGGCAAGAACAACACAACTATGGTTAATCTATTAGTATTAGTTAAAAGTTTAAACCAAGTACCTATAGAGGTCCTCTTTACTTCGAAATTTTCGTATTAAATCTTGAGATTAAATCTCTTCATTGCATCATTCATAGACTCCATCTTGCTTCCTCTTTCTAGAAATGTTAATGAAATTTAAAATTATGGATATCCATTCTAAGTTTATTAAAATCTTACTACTAAATAGGGAGGACCTACTGGAGGTCAACCTTGAAAAGATATGAGGAGAAGCATTGAAAAACTTGCTCCAAGTTTCACAGATTGATTTCCATTTTTATCAAACTTTCTCCATTAAATTGCTCCTAATAATGTTTAATTATTTTAGGAGGTCCTCCAAATTAAGTTCAAACTTGATTTGGAGGACCTCCTAGAGAAACAAAACTTCATTAGGAGTAATTTATTTACTAAAACGAATAAAATTCTCATTAAATATGTCAACTTACAGTTTTTTATGATTAATTAATTTTCTTTCCTCTCAGCAAAGAATCTACCAGAGTGTCTTATACTCTACTATAATAGTTTATCAAAGTATATTTTATCATTATTATAATAAAATATATCAGCAAATTAAATGAGCGCTAACCTGTTAAGAAGAGCGGCATTACTTGGATCAAGCCAGTAAAAGTTATTATTCAATCAACCAAGAAAAGTAGAGACCAGAGACGCTTGTATCCAGTGGAGCCTACTTATGACAACTTTGACCAGTCTAGCTTTGACATTTAAATATAAGTTAAGCAGGAGGTTGTCATAGAAGCTGTGTAAATTGAGGAGGATATTAAACAACCCACCAAAGAGCATTAATAAATACCAGCCAAAGTCGACTATTAATGCAAAGAATGCAGTTAAGTTTTCTCTACAAGTCAACTTACAAGAGACATTTGAAAAATATACACAACGACATACCTAGGTTAAATCTAAAGCATTAAAAGAAGGATGGCAAATATATCTGTGTCTTCTGTGAGAAGCCATATTCTCATACAAGAGAACTCAAAGCGCACTTAAAGAAAAAGCACAATCAAAGTTTTGTCTTTATTCATGAATCGACAGGAAAAAGATTCCTATAAAAAAGAAGATCAAGAAATCCTGCCGAGAACTTAGAGTTGAAGTATAGAAGTAAAGCAAAATTAGAAAGCAGTCATGAACTTTCCTGTCTCTGAGATAAATAAAATCATGGTAAAAATTGAGGCGATAAAGATTTCAATCTTATAATTATTGACATAGATTCTAACCTTGAAAGCTACCTCACTCTAGAGGATAAATTAGTGAAGAGAGTCATCACTGATGATTAATATGCTTACAAAATATATCCTTCCAATTACTTCCTTGTTGATGACAAGTTCTAAATAAAATTTGCTAATGAATATTATACTATATAAGAGGCAAAGTTTAGAGAGTGTAGGCATATTATTTAGCTTGATGCTATACTACTTGGAAAAGATCATGTTGTATTTAGACTTCCTCTCTTCGAGATGACTTGCAGAGAATTTTTATCTGACAATAGATGCCAAAGATAAATTGGCTAGATTGTGCAGCAAATAGTTGAGGGTATTGAAGAGCTTCACAAGCTTGGCTATGTTCATAGAGACTTAAAGCCAGAGAACATTATGATGGACTTTCGACCTCTTAGAGTTTAGATTATTGACTTCAACAGAGATCAAAGAGTGCAAGCCTCTGCATAGGAAATGTATACGGTACTCATGGATATTTCCCAGAGAGAGAGGACTGGAGAGATGGAGACACTTAATGGGTTATCTGGGCTCTAGCAGTAATGATAATAGAGAGTGACATGCCAAGAAACGATTACTTTAGCTGCAAGGGTGAGAGAGATTGTAAGTAAAGAATCAAGCAATATCTCGATAAAAATAAAATAAATGGAGGTCTCAGAGAATTTTCATCCCCTTCATAAGCCCTATTAAAACCCTAGTAAAGTATGCACTAAAAGTCTACTTTTATCAATCAAAAACTCAATCAAACTACTGAAAGGGTTTTGGAGTTTTGATTAATAAACCATTTTTATCTCCAAATCTCTCCAGATTCTCTTTTTGTCCAGTTTCCACTTTGTCTCGCTAATGCTTCTCTCCATTATCTGCATTTCCTTGTCATTCACTACCACTGGTGGTAAGACTATGTATTTTGTTTTCACTTGATTGAATTACAGATTTTCAATTTTCCAGGTGACTGCTTCCATTGTTTCCTCAGCTGTGTTGTTGCCTGTGATTAGATCGAAGTGTTTCTACATAATTGCATTTAAAATATTAATATATATTTATATGTTAGGAATTAACTCAATTACAACAACAATTAATAAAGATAATACCAAGATTTCTATCTTAATTAAAGTTATTATTTTTATATTGAAAGTGATGGTAATACTTAAGATTTTTATATTATTTACATAATTTCAAGTTAAGAAGGTATTATATTTATTGTATAGGTTTTTGCTAAATGTTTTAATGCCAGAGATCCTTTAAATAACTGTAAAAAGAAAACTAAATCCATTTTCTAAAATATAAAATTAACAAAACTAAATAAAAGCATTAAATATGAATGATAAAGGGATTGCTTAAATAAAATTTAAATTCAGACTAATTTGATGTTTTAATTATTGTCAAAATTTATTATACATTTTCACAAATAAAATAGCGACTAAATTAATAGAGTGATGTTTAAGTTTGTTAACTATAAATGGCGACCTCCCTTAGACACTAATATAATCCAGAATGATAAGAAATACACAACTAGCACTAATGACTCCCAGTGATGATGCCATTGAGCTAGCACTCCAAGAGTGCACTAGGCAGGAGTTTAAGTAGAGAGGAAGGTGATGGCTTGGACATATTTGTAATTTACTGGAAAACAATTGCAAGCATCTACATCACAAGGCTATCATAGAACACTAATGTCCTTGTATGGTCCAACAATCATTTGACCGTCTCAAGCAAGACTGACAATACTTGCGACTCTTTGGTCAGTTGGGTCTTAGTGAAAGCGTAATTCAAGCAGTTCTTAGAGCATTGTGAGTTAGAAGAGCATGATGTAGCAAATCTATATTTGAGCTTAGACTTGGTAAGAATTGCAAAATATTGGTGGTTTCTTATAAATAATATAGTGATGGCTAATGAGCAAACATATATTATAAGAAAGTCACGAATATATATTAGCTTTTAATCACATAATTTCTAAAAATTATATATCATTTTATCAATTAATCTTAGTTGATATTATTTGCATACTTTAATACAAATATATTTATATAACTTAAGCAATTATATATGAATTTGAGAATTTCAAAAGCTTGAATTAATTTTGGTGTAATTAATGAGTAAATATTAGTCAATAATGACTAAAAACTCTTTCCATATTTAGTATTAATTTATTGTAGTTATTACTTTATGAATTACAATATTTAGAACTGTATAATATAAATAATAAGTGAATTATATATTTAAAAAACATAATAGAGTAAATAATTATTGTGAATAATAAAAATGTCAATACATTTTTATCATTTGAGCTAAACTTTACTCACTAACTTAATAAGGTTAATATATTAATACTATTATCATACTTAATTACTAGAAAATATATCAATTTTTACTTATAAAAATATATTAATAAAATTATCGAAATGTAAGTCACCAATGTTAAAAAAAATAATTGATAAAATAATGATAAACGAATCTTGAAAAGCTCGGCAATATTTCTCGATTGCCTCACATATCCTAATTAAACTTAACAGATCAAAATAATTTATGTTTAGTCTTATAACTTGGTGTTAATTAAAATTGATTTATTTCAAAAACTACCTGAACATTTGAATTGTTAACCAACTGTTAGTATAAACGCAAGGATTGAAGGGTAGTAGTAATAGAAAGGCTTATATTTGCTGCTTTTTTGGATGAAGTTCATGCTAATCGTTGCTTTCAGGTAGATACTCACTTATACATTGATATTCTGGATGTTTAAGCAACTCACGCTAGTATTAATTTCCATACAGCATTAAATAATAATAAATTTACTCACGAATGGTTTAGAGATGTTTAATATCAAGGAAGGCAGTATACCACTCTGTTATAGAGATAGGCGATAATTTCCCCTTGATCTTACTGGTAATCCTTAAACATACTATCAAATTCGTCTAGACAGAATTGGAATCCACCAAAGGCATTCTACCGCGCATTGTAAAAAAGCATAGATAACTAGATATAAGACGCAGAATCAAGAGATTTGCTTGAAATACATTTGTTTAAATCGTTAGCAGTACACATTATCCAAGAAATGTTCTCAAGGTGCTCGTTAATGGCATAGGGAGGTAACTGCATATAATGATCATCACTTATCTCGTCTCATGTTATAGTTAACTCAATCGGAAATTGCAACTGACTAAATATTTCAATGGAGAATCGATTGGTGCCATGACATCGCTAAAAATAGTGTTTTACAAAAAGTAACTAGATGCCAAATGTCAGGACCAGCCTCTAGCTAATGAATAAGCTAGGGAGAAAGGAGAAATTGTAAATGAGGGTGTTATTGATGCAGAAAAGCCAGAGAAGCGCAAGAGTGGAGATAACTTATGATGAGCAGCCAGCAGATTCTTAAGTTTAGTAGTTAGTAACAGGTGCTGATCAAATAATGATTGATGTGGGTGAAAATTAATAGATGTAAAAAGAATCAATCTTTTATTCAAGCTAAAATATTTTCAATGAAGAGAGTGAGGAACAATAATAACATAAACCAGATGTAGTAAGCTTCGTTCAATCACAATTCGTAGACTTTACTAACTATAAATTCATGTGACAATTAGTAACTGAACCTAACCTAGATTTGGACAATAACAATCTTAACTCTTTAATAAACTAGACTGGTGCTCAACTAAAAAAAGAATAACGAGAAACAAAATATCACAGTTAAGAAAGAAAAGAACCAAGAATGATTTTATGAAATTTAGATATAGCTAATAAATTTTGTATTTACTAAATAGAGTTGATGCATTAAATAATACAGTCAGATTTGTCAAAATTTTCTTATTTTGAAATTTAAATTACATAATGACCCTATAAATCAATAATATATTTTATTAATTGCTTAATTTATTATAATTCATGAGAGATAAAGTATAATTGATCTATAGAATGTGATAATTAATGAGTACAATATAAGGAGTAATAAAAATTATTAATCGGTGTCATTAATATTTCTAGTCAACAATTTGACTAAAAATGAGATGCCTAGAAAATTGTTCTATAACATTTTGATAATTTATAGTTCTATTTATAATTAGGGACATATTTATAAATTATACACCATAATAATTATAAAAGCATAATTTGAATTTGTATAAGAAGTTGCTAAAAGTTTAATTTAAATTTGAATTTATCAATAATAGTTCTTAATATTTAGTTGCTTTTCATTATTAACACTAGGGTCTTATATATAAAACCCCGTTAGTCAATTAAAGAATGAAGATTGGGGATTAAGAATTAAGAAATTAAAAATATATTATTATTGGCGTAAATTAAATATAATTAGGCTAATTATTAAAACCATTGGCTCGAATAATTGTCTCTATAAAATAAACCAATCAGGGTGCGTAAATTTGTTTTTAGATTAATTATATTTAATTTCAGCCAATAATAATATATTTTTAATTACTTTTTTTCTTAATCCCCAATCTTAATTCTCAATTGACTGACGGGGTTTTATATATAGGGGGTCTTTACAAAACAGAAAGCAACCAAATTCCTAGAGTCAGTATTTAAGACTTTTAATAATATTAATCAACCTTAAAATTTATTCCTAACCGTATCACTAGAGCCAGCTAATGCAAGACCGCTACTCAAACGTAATGGATGACCACTAACAATACCCAACCTCGCTATCGGTGCAGCTGTCGCCCTCCGTGCTGCCCCCAGGGGTGAAGATTGACCATCGGCAAGAGCCAACGATGAGCTGGTCCGTGCTGGCCCCAAGATGACATGCTTGCTGGAGAACATCAGACTTCAAGAATACAACACGAAGAGCATCTTAGGCCTAATGTCGACCCTCTACGACCCCCCACACCATCTACTGCCACCGGAACCGCATCAAGCAAGCCATGGAGTGCCACCTGGCCAGGAGGCGCCTGACATTCGCGTTGAGGACGCCCAGCAAAAGGGGTAGGAGGCCATTGGAGACTATAAGATTAAGGAAGATGCCTAGTACTAATCAATCACTACATAGAACTCACCCAAGACAAGAGGTGGGGGCCCTATCTAGTAAATGGTCAACAAGCAGCGACAGCTATCCACGCTTGGTCGACACCTGTTCACATCATCACAATTAGAGTTCACCCAAACTGGTCACTCGCCCTCAGTGGTGCCCTTCAACGAATGTGCCTATCCGTAAGAAAGCTGCAGACTGAATGCAGATTCCCTGGCCTGCCTAACGGCTAGCTATAAGCATGCTTTCAATTTCCTCTAAACAGAAATGGAACCGGCCAAGGGCATCCAGCCGCACACATGGGGAAGAGAACTGGCCAATAGATGAAAGGGAGAAGCCTGGAAGGATCTGAAGGTATATTGTCTAGGAGGCGCGAGAAAAGAGACGATGACGATGGCAACTACAGAAGAGGATGCAGGGCTGGCTGTGGAGGTGCAAAGGCCGCAGAGATGGCTTCAGAGGATAACACCAAGATGGCAGGTGCCTTGGAGTAGACCACAAAGAGATAGATCTGAAGAGTAACAATACGTAGACGATGAAATGGGGGTTTCAACCACTAAGAACCAATCCACAATAAACTTGGTAGAAGAACCATCAAAATGGAAGACTTAAGCACACATTGGACTGATGAACAGACCTCTCAGCACTTCATAAGCAAACAATGAATAAGATGATGGTAGAGTTGATCAATCTGGGCAATTTGAAATTAAAGCATGAAATGCAAGTAAAACTAAATGTTTTTTTAGAAATATTCGGAGTTTGTTTTATAGTAATCCTTCTACATATAATAACTCAATCTATCATTTTTAATTAAAATTTTTTTTCATCTATTTTTTCACATTATTTTATAAGCACTATAAAATTTAAACAATTTCCAGTTTAATTTAATATGGACAAGAATTTTAAGTAAATTTTATAAAATATGAATGATTTATAAACAAATAACAATATTAACTTAAACTTACTAATTAATTTATAAATTTAATTAATGCATCACCATCTTTTTAAGTTGATAACGCATCACTTAATTTTAAAATGATAGTGATGCATCCCAAAATTTATTAATATTCTTTTGGAATTTCCATCAAAAATATCATTAAAAATCTGATAGAGTGACATTATCAATTAGCTTAATAAAAATCAAGAATAAAAATAAATATAAAAGTAGTAAAAAAAATAAAGATTCATTGTTCATATGGAAATTATAAGAATATTATAATTTTACTTGAAATTTTATACTGAACAATAAAAACATCAAATCTCTGAGATTCAAGAAGGACAGGGGAAGTCATTAAATTTGAAGAAATAAAACCAAATGTACCAAATAGAGGCATTTTATGCTTGCTTTTCTTAATTTTTAGCCTGCAGGAAAACAAATATACCTTTACTTACAATAAATTAGTCCTCTCTCCTTTCCTTTCAGCTTATTTACCATTAATTTCAGATGAATTCAAGTTATATAGTTGAATCAGGAATCTTTAGTATCTAAATTGTATTCCTTGAGTTAGCCTGTATCCTATTAATCATGATTTAAATATTTTTTAATTTATATATAAAAGTAGTAAATAACTTGATATTTATATATAAATATTTACAGCAATTGTATTACTTTACTTAAATCGTCTCATTTAACAACAAAAAACTTAATCATTCATTTTCTTCTTTCTCTTATTATTACTATTTTAAACCCGAGAGCATTGTATAAGAACTTGTTTATGAGTATTCCTAAGTATGATTTATATTTATTCAATGCAATAAGATGCAGTAGTTCAATACTCCTACTGTATCAGGGATTCTTTCACTCATCCTGCTAGATTGCATTAAACTAACTTAGTGAATAGAAGGAAGAGAAGGATTCTCATTATGCTTCAGTTGAAAGTGTCTGAGTATGCACCACTGTGAATGATTGATGTTTTTGACACTTTGCAAATTTAAAATGATTATAAATACCTGCAATGCCTGCAATGTTAGCATAAAGTGGTGTTATATATATATTAATATTATATTTATTTTAGTTATAGTTGAAACATAACTAATTCACAATGCCTTTTGTTTTAGTTTATAATTTAAACAAGGCAGACTGATTCCAGCACTAAGTTGAATAAGTTTTTAATTATTTAATGCCAATGAATTCTTAATTGTAATTCAAAATGAATTGATAAACAGATGCTTTTTACTTGAGATTGATGATTTGGAGCTATGCTTAAATGATAAAACTGCAACGTATTCGGAACAGTTAACTTAGGAAAAAACAAGAGAAAGTGCTTGCTTTAGAAGATGACTTTATTTCATTTGGTTAGAAGGAATATGTTCTATTGAACATTATAAAATATTATTAGTAATATATTTATAAATTCATTAACGTAATAACACGGCAATGTTGTGTATCTATAGACTAGTATCAAGAAGTAATGCGCTCTTAAGCAATCCCAAACAATAATAAATTGCTTATATATTATCAGAGTCATACACTTATAATTTAATTAAAAAGCCTAAATCAAATACGTCCAAAGCAGAACAGCAACATCAAACTCTTGAAGATCCATAAGCAGTTGCTCACTTTGAACAATAAAATTTAAGTGCTAATCATAGCATCTAGTAATTTTTACAATTAAATGTACTTCTTATTTGATTTTGAGTAAGTAGAGATGAATAATCTAAAATTAACTAAATTATCAAAAGTTATTTGATATAAGTTCTTAATAAGGTTGAGAAGAGAAATGAATTTAGTGAAGTAACTCTGATTATAATTAAACTTTTTAAGTTGATAAACACTAACACCACATTAACTGCGATTCATTCAATTAAAAATTACATTTAGCATATTAGATATATAATAAACATATCATTATTTCACACTAATCAGTCAACATATATCAAATGACTTGAGTATAAAAATCATCATATTATTTGAGGACAATCTTGATTTATATAGATGCACATATTATATCATCAAGTAAATTAAACAGAGTCCATGCCCATCAAAGAATCATCAAAACAACAGTATTAAATTAAGATGTTACTAAAGTTGCAATTGATGATGTTGAATTGCCAATTGTTTTAGACACTATTACAAATATTTAAAAATAATCTAAATTACTACAGGACAATAGATCGTAATTTTAGCGATAAAGATTGAGAGGTTTATGAAGGAATTTTAAAAATACATAATTTCAGGAAATATTAACGGTACGTATATTCAATTATAAAATAAAAATTCATGCGGATATAAAGAAAAAAACAAATGATAAAGATAATATAAATTAAAACGAAATTAAAAGGGACATACCCTAAATTTCATCCCAACTCGTTACAAATGAAAACTGACTTAAACAAACTAACATATCCCCTATCTAAGCTATATTAATCATAGGAAACAGTACGAATCTCGCTTAAAGCTAATCTATAGAAAACTATAGAATTCAGGGATCGCTGCTAGACTTAACAAAAGAGAAAGATCATTCATTCTCAGAACATGGTACCTACTACTCAGGTTTAAAACATACAAAGTCTTTTTGAGCAATGAGTCAAGCTCTCAACAAGCAGCCACAGGGCATATCATCAACTTCCTGACAAGCTGGAAACTCAAGAGTCAGCTGTCACTTTAATTACTTCAAAAAATCATGAAGATCTCAAAGGAAGCACATAAAATGGCACTTCAACTAAACTGCTCATTTCAGACAACTCCTATTTAATAGGCTCAGATTCAGACCTATCTAGTACCACTAAGAGGTAACCACGTCACAGATCAGTATCTTCACGACCAGATAAAATTATGATAAAAGCACCCAATCAGAATCTGATTAAAGATATAATCCAATAGTATTCCATATTCTAGAATTAATATAGAGGTGACGGGTAGCCATATCTGAACCAAAGATATTTTTTTATAGCTTAAATAAGTTGGCGTACTTGCTCAGAGTCAAATTAGGGTCAGAAAACACGAAAAAATTATTTTTAGATACGAGAGATTTCTCTATAGAGTTAAAAATTTAAAAAACAAGTCTCAATTTTATTATAAAATTGCATTAATTTTTATATTTTTCATATATTTTTGTTAGATTTATAATTTTATAAATTATATTACTTATTCAAAATCTTGTTGATAAGTTGAAAGATAACTTATCAACAAGATTTTGAATAAGTAATATAATTTATAAAATTATAAATCTAACAAAAATATATGAAAAATATAAAAATTAATGCAATTTTATAATAAAATTGAGACTTGTTTTATGTGTTTCAATTCTATGGAGAAATCTCTCGTATATAAAAATAATTTTTTCGTGTTCTCTGACCCTATATTGGCCCTAAGCAAGTACGCCAGCTTATTTCAGCTATAAAAGTATCTTTGGTTCAGATAATATCGCTTTGGTTCAGATATGGCCCCCCCAGGTGACTACTCATGACCTGTCCCTGACACTATATGATCATAGGTAGATGAAGAAGCACCTACTCAACCCTTTTCTTAATTAACAAATCCTCCAGACACAGTCATAAAAGAAGTGGAAGAAGTTAAATAAACATTTATTAAACAGGAATAAGAAGTGGAAAAATAACCATCTCAACTATCCTAGTTACTACAGCCAGCATTAAGACCCTAACAAAAGAAAAAACTCAATTAATTTGTCCCTTAAGGACCAGCACTTGAATAAATCCTTTTCTTTAAAGCCTAGACCACTAAGTCCTTCATAGAAATGACTGAAGAAGAACTCAAGAGATACAAATAGAAATTTGGCACGAACTCATTTAAATAACTTTAAAAATATCTATTCTTCCTCAAGAATCTGGAAGCAAAGACAAAGTTATCACTAGAAAAGAAAACTCATAAGCGCTTATCTCCTATAGGAGACACGTTGAACATATAGTCAGGGGAATGGTAGGTTGACGCCAAGAAACCCATATGAAAAACATAGTAGATGCAATAGAAGTCTACGAAAAAGACAGCTACTAATTCAACCAAAACAAGGGAATATATAAACAACTCTACTATTATTACATAAGGGTTCTAACTCATGTAAGAACACATATAAAACAAGAACAATAATTTGAAGGAGGTGAAATAGAACTTACCCCAGACAACCCACCTAACATAGAAAATGACTCAAACTGGTAGAGTTATTCAAGTCACTACGAAAATAGAAGTGTTAACGACTGAGAGGAATATTGAATAAGTCCAACAAATGAAAATAGAAGTTGAAAGAACTCGTCATGTTGACGACTACAGAAATGAAAAAAACCCATACACTAACAAATTCAATAGTATATATAAGTTTTAGTTTGAATTAAAATTAAAACTAGTCTCATGGAAAAAGCACTTTATACTTTAACATATTTTTTACTCGTGGGCTAGTTTGAGGCCCAGATTATTATTATTCTTATTATAATTATTATTATTTTTATTATTATTATTATCAATGTTAAAGATTTGAATATGATCAAACTGTAGATTCGGTTTGAAAAAGTAAATTAAAAAATGTATTAATTAATTGGTTGATATTCAAAACTAAAATTAAAAATTTATGGATTTCCTTTTAGAAAATTAAAATTAATACAATACTATTTTATAAGGATTTTGAGGTTCAGTTGACTAGAATTAAGCTGAGAAAAAATATCAGAGGCTATAAATTTACAGAAAGAATAATTATCAGGTGCCTTTACTTGAAGAGTAAAAAGTTTGATTGTAAAAAATGTTAACATGCTTTGAGGAATCCTCAAATAATAATAAAAATACATTATTTATCATGATTTTTAGCGTGTTCGACCAGCCAAAAAATTCTTAGAATCAAACCCCAAAACCCTTTCAGTAGTTTGATTGAGTTTTTTATTGATAAAAGTAGACTATTAACGCATACTTTATTAGGGTTTATGCAGGGGTTTAATGTTTAAATATTAGTAATTTAAGTGAGTATATGCGAGGATTGAGGTTAGTTTATGACTTTGAGTTTATTGATGTATTGCTTAGGTTGCGCTATGGGCGCGATAATTAAAGTGATCAACTCATACCTTTTATAAATTATACGTCTATAGCAAGGCTACTCCATAAATCTCCTGCTACTTTTAGGTCTGATTGTCTATTAGCATTGAATTTAAAGAGACAGCATCTTATGATAAGACTGGGCTCACTTCTCTCAAGCTTAGATATATGTGATGTTTCATCGCTAATTTTCTGAGCTTCACATCTCTGCTTAATCGATAGCTAAAATATATAAAAAGAATGGAATATCTTACAAGACAGTCAATCGTATAAAGAGAGTGATTGACTTTACAGTTCCATTCAAATCCCCAAAACCAAAGTAGACTATTAAGGCAAACTTTATTAGGGTTTTTATAGGGTTTATGTAGGGTTTTATGTTTAAATATTAGTAATTTAAGTAAGCATATGCGAAGTTTTGGGTCAGTTTATGACAGCAAGTATATAGATTTATTGTTTAAGTTGCGTTATGGATGTGATGAATATAGTGAATAACTCTAGCCTGTTCTTAATTATACATATTTTGCAAGACTGCTCCATAAATCTCCAGCAACTGTGAGGTCTCATTGTCTATGAGCATTGAATTTAAAGAGACAGCATCTTAATTCTAAGCCTAAGAGAACCTTAAAATTTTAGCTGCATCATATTGAATATCTTATTAATAATAAGACTCTTAAATACTGGGCTCATTTCTCTCTAGCCTAGAGGGCTGTGATGTTTGATCGCCAATTTCCTGAACTTCACATATCTGCTTAATCTATAGCAAACATATATAAAAAGAACGGAATATCTTACAAGACAGTCAATCGCATTAAGAGAGTGATTGACTTTAATGTTCCATTTTATAAGACTAATTTAAATTATATATTCGATTAAATGCAGAGGTCTTAAAAGCATAATATAAAGTTCATACACGCTGATGAAGCTGTATTTACATTCAATACATTTATATCAAGGTCTTGGTACAAGAGGTATAGTAATATAGAAGTTTATGACTAAAAAGTTAAGATATAAACTCATGCAATCCTTGGTGGAATCAGTGAAGATAATGGCCTAGAGACTTATGTTACTCATCCTCGTTCTATTTAAATTCAATAATATATTTTGTTCTTGCAATAACTCAAAGAAAGTAAGCTGACTAAGATATTATTCTATTTGTTGATAACTTGTCAGCTCATAAAACTAAAGACTCAAGGAAAGAATATGAAAGGCTAAACATAACACTTGTATTTAATGTTCCCTACAATCCTCAGTAAAATGGAATTGAATTATATTGGGGGTTATTGAAAGGCCACTACAAGAAACTTTTATTCTATCACTTGATGCACGATCTGGAGATAGATACGGAAGATTTTATTAAGAGTGCTGCTAAGAGAGTCAGCGATGATAAAGCTAAAGTGTGCGCAAGAGAAGGGAGATTTTGTTTATATAAATAAGTTTTAGATTTAAATGAATGAATAAGTTCACATATTAAATTTGCCCGTATTAAGATTTCGCTTCTCTTTCTTTTCTTCCTCTTAAGGCTTGCTTGCAACTATGTTTCTTTTCTTAGTGCCAGCTCCTGAGTCTATGTTCATCTCGTCTGGTTTTTAGAAATCTTTGTAGAGTCTCTTACTCAATTCATGCTTTACTTGTGACTTTCTCTCTCTATTTAACTTGCTGCTCTATTTCATTAAGAATATAGCAGTACCAGGTTTATTTAAAAAGTTAGAAGACTAAGCTTACTTGAGATGAATGGATGCTTCTACAGTTCTTAGAACTAGATGTCGCTAATTTTTATTTCTTGTTTCTTTTTTTCTTCAGGAGAGATGCTGTATCGTTTCTTGTGAGCTTCTTAAATTACTTCATTTAAATACTCAGGTGTCAAAGTTGCTAAAATACTAAAGAAGAAGTTTCTCTCTGGCAACTTATTAGAAAGTTGCATCTTTGATGGAAGGTAGAGAGCAACATCTGGATCACTCATAGCATCATCAATGAGATTTGTTAATAATATTTCACGGTAGTTTGGTATCTCTATCATCTTGATTTCATTAGTCTTAAAAGGTTTTTTATCTTCACTTAGCAATCCTTTTAAAAACGATATTTTAGTTCCTTCCAGGATGTCAAGAACAATCCAACTATGGTTAATTTATTAGTATTAAGCGAGTATAATAAAATGTGGAGACTGTTAAATTATTTAAAAAAATAGATCATTTAAAATTATGATCATCTCAATATACAAGAGTTAAGATCAAACAGTCACTAATTTGAATTAAGTTTGAGTAGATCCTTATTCTCTGTAAGTCATTTCAAGTAAAGGAAGCCTGAAGGCTACATGATCTTTGCCAAGTAAATAGCATCAAGCTAGATGATATGCTGCACTCATTTAACTTTGCCTTTTAAAGAGCATAATACTCATTAGCAAATTCCATTTGAAACTTGTCATCAGCAAGGAAGTGATTGAAAGGATATATCTTGTAAGCATATTAGTCATCTGTAATGACTTACTTCTCTATTTTTTCTTCAAGAGGGAGGTAGCTTTCTTGGCAAGAATCTTAGTCAATAATTTTTAATATGGGAATCTTCATTGCCTCCATTTTTACCATGATTTTATTGATATCAGAGACTGGAAAGTTCTTGACTGCTTTCTTCATTTTAACTTACTTCTAGACTTCAACTCTAAGAGACTCAGCTTGATTTCTTAATTTTCTCTTTAAGAGGAATTTATTCCCTGTAGATTTATGAATAAAGTCAAAACTTTGATTGTACTTTTCTATAAGTGTACTTTGATGTCTCTAGTATGAGTATAAGGCTTCTCACAGAACTCACAGTCATACTTCCCATTTTTCTTTAAATGCTTGAGATATAACCTTGGCATTATGTTGTGTATGTCTCTCAATTGTCTATTATAAGTTGACTAGTAGAGAAAAACTTAACTGCATTCTTTGCATTAATAGTCAACTTTCGCTTGTTATTATTAATGCTCTATGGCGGGTACTTAACCTTATCCTAAATTTGCAAAGCTTCTATGATGACCTCCTACTTAACTTATATTTAAATCTCAAAGCTAGACTGCTCAAAGTTGTCATAAGTAGGCTTTCACTGAGTACAAGCGTCTATGGTCTCTACTTTTCTTGGTTGATGGAATGATAATTTTTATTGATTTTACTCAAGTATTAAATCTTAAGATTAAATTCTCTTCATTGCATCATTCATAGACTCCATCTTGCTTCTTTCTAGAGATGTTAATGGAATTTAAAATTATGGATATCCATTCTAAGTTTATTAAAATCTTACTACTAAATAGGGACGACCTACTGGAGGTCAACCTTGAAAAGATATAATGAGAAGCATTGAAAAACTTGCTCCAAGTTTCACAGATTGATTTCCTTTTTTATCAATCTATCTCCATTAAATTGTTCCTAATAATGTTTAATTGATTTAGGAGGTCCTCCAAAATAAGTTCATAATTTATTAGGAGTTAAATTTTAAGGTCAAAACTTAATTACGAGCATATTAAATTAAAAAAATTTTAAGAACTTTACCTCAAAATTAAGTTCAAACTTGATTAGGAGGACCTCCGAGAAAAACAACACTTCATTAGGTGTATTTTAATTAAATAAAATAATAAATTTCTAATAAAATATTTCAACATACTATCTTCTATGGTTAATAATTTTTCTTACCTCTCAGCAAAGAATCTACCAGTGTGTCTTATACTCTCCTATTATAGTTTATCATTATTATAATAAAATATATCAGAAAAGTAAAATGAGCGCTAACCTTTTGAGAAGAGCGGCATTAGGAAAATTTCGAAGTAAAGAGGATCTCTATTGATACTTGATCTAGCAAGGTAAACTTTTAAATAATATTAAGCGAGTATAATTAAAATGTGGAGACTGTTAAATTAAATTAAAAAAATAGATCAATTAAAATTATGATCATCTCAATATACAAGAGTTATATCAAACAGTCACTAATTTGAATTAAGTTTGAGTAGATCCTTATTTAACTTTATTTAACTTCTCAACAAACTAAAAATGGAATTAATGTTTTTTTATCATCTTTTCTGATTTTTTGTAAATATTGCTCCTCGATCAAGTAGATGCTGTAGCTGATCTTCAATTTTTTTAATAATTTTCATAGATATCTTCAGAGTATCTTAAGTATATTTTCCTCAAAAAATTTTAAAGTGTGGAGAGTGTGGAACCTAACATCAACAATAACACTAGTAATAGCAATAATAATCTCAAAATCAAGCATTATTATGAGTCTGTGATTTGTTAAAAAACATCTTGTTTTTAAAAATTCATAGATGTGATACCTAATGTTGAAGATGATGTTGATAAAAACTAAGAAAAAATCAGTGATGTAAAATTTTGAAATTCAAAAATTTCGTCCATACTCATAATAATGCTTGATTTTGAGATTATTATTGCTATTACTAGTGTTATTGTTGATGTTAGGTTCCACACTCTCTACACTTTAAAATTTTTTGAGGAAAATATACTTAAGATACTCTGAAGATATTTATGAAAATTATGAAAAAACTTGAAGATCAGCGACAGCATCTACTTGATCGAGGAGCAATATTTACAAAAATCAGGAATGTTAAAAAACCATAAATTCCATATTTAGTTAGTTGATTAGTTAATTAAAGTGATTTCTTCTCTGACAATAGATGTCAGAGATAAATTAGCTAGATAGTTTAGCAGATAGTTGAGGGGATTGAAGAGCTTCACAAGCTAGGTTATGTTCATAGAGACTTACAAAGCCAGAGAACATCATGATGAACTTTCAGCCTCTTAGAGTTTATATTATTGACTTCAACAGAGCTCAAAGAGTGCAAGTCTCTGCATAAGGAAATGTATACGGCACTCCTGGATATTTCCCAGAGAGAGAGGATTGGAGAGATGAAGACACTTAATGGATACCTTGGCTCTAGCAGTAATAATAATAGAGAGCGACATGCCAAGAAACGATTACTTTAGCTGCAGGTGTAAAAGAGATTCTAAGCAGAGAATCAAACAATATCTCGATAAAAAAAATATAAATGGACATCTCAGAGAACTAGCACACTCAACTATTATCAAGCCAAGCTAAGAGATTTAACAACCAATAGAAACAATCAAACATCAACTTAGAAAGATAAAATTCAGAGAACTCCCACATGACTCAAAGATTATGTTTGTATGAAATATTTTAAAACTCACTTGTTATACTCACTTAAAATACTAATATTAAAACATTAAACCCCTACATAAACCCTATTAAAACCCAAATAAAGTATCCGTTAATAGTCTAATTTTATCAATCAAACTACTGAAAGGTTTTTGGGGTTTTGATTGGCACTCGCAGACCTTCGTTAATGAGAAATTATTGTGCGACAAAAGTATAGTGATTTTGTAAAAGTCTTGATATTTTAGGAAACAATTTTGTAACGTGATGTGGTATCGTCCATGACCATTTCTTTGCATATATTAGAACTAACAAAGTGACAGCGAGCAGGAGCAGTATACTTGCCCTATAACGGGAGCTTCTCTTTTTAGATTGTGATTATGATTTTTATTTGACATAATTTTATAATTATGATTTTAAATTTTTATAAATAATAAGTATGGAAATCCCATAATCTATCACTAATCCAATTCTTTTTCTTAGGTTTCATTATAAACAACCATCTTAATAATCATAGATTTTATAATTTTTTTCGAATATTTCTAAAATTATTATAAAATATAATTAGAGACATCTTTATTTCTAAATTAATGGTCTAATTCATGGTAGTTCCTGCAGATTTTTCATCAAACAATAATTGCCTAACAATTAATTAAAATTTATTTGTACTTAACAATTCCTCTAAGATCAGTAGCATCTGTCAATATAAGCCAAATCATTCTACATTAATAAATTATTTCCTAATCATTTGTCTAATACAATCTGACTAAGAATGATATATATATATAATAGCTGGAATAAAGTTTTGAAATGTAAGGAAAAGATATCATATTACATTTCATAAAAAACATTAAATAAATTATGAAAAATTCAAACAATTTAATATGCTTATAAATATTTAGGAATAAAAAAAGAAAACTATATTTATTGATGAAATTGTGTTTAAACCCTATTCATAGCAATTTAAGGCTTGATCAAATAAATATCAAAACCGCGAACTGTAATAATTAGGAATTAAATAATAAACTAATTCTGCAATAATATGCATAAGCGAGGATGGTGGATTATAATATATTATAACACATATATAATATCAATAAAAAACAGGATTTCCAAGAATGTCTTGATGGCCTCAACAATTAGTATAAATAATCAGGAAGTTTATTTATTTATGGATAATCTCAAATTGCATAAATCAAAAGAAATAAAGAGATAAGTAAAAGAATTATAATTGGAAAATAATATTCAATGTTCCTTATTCATCATAATATCATCGGATTGAAGAAGTTTTTTCTTTTATAAGAAGGAGGTTCTGATTTTTATTGCAAAAATTAAACTTCAAATTTTTGAAGAAAAAAAATATTTTAACATTATCAATGACTTAAAGAGTGTGCAACAAAAGAATAAATATAATAAATTATAAAGAGATATTATAAAATTCTAGATGAGTATGTTTTAGCTTGTAATTAACAATGATACTTAAAATTAATTTAAATTATAGTAATTTATAATTAAACTCATATAATAAACTTAAATCATTCACTGGTCCCTGACCCAATATCTCTATTTGAAATTTGTTACTCTGTAATAAAATTATTGCCTTCATTTTTATTATAATTAGTTTAAACTTCAAATTTTTCTCATTTTAGTCATTTGCCTTCTAGACTTGGATTAAACTTTTAACAATGCAGTCCCTTTACCTTTTTACTCTGTAATATTAGCTAAATAATACTAAAATTATTACCAAAAAAGAATGGTTCTTGCTATATAGTTTAATTAATTTTATCCATTATTGCAATTGCATCTTAATTTTAATAAATATCTTACCTTTGATTTCTCAACCTGTTTTATGCTTAAACAATGTCTTAAATATATTGTAGGGCTAGAGTTGCAATTTTTTTGAAAAAAAACCTGTCTATTGAAAAAGCTATGGATAGTCTTCATAATAATTTAAGTGTCTCGTTATATTATTATAATTTTTACCTAATCCAGGCTAATTGAAATCTTTAGATCCGGATAGTGTCGTACATCTATATTTATAATATTGTTTTATTTAATTAAAAATTTTGACCTTTGCAAAAACTCTTTAATGAATCTCATTGTAGTATTTTTATACTATGTTAAGTAATAACCTTCTATAGAAATTTGAGAAATATCATAAACTTACAATCATATTTTAAAAACGTGTACTAATCATATTTAGAAGTGAGCTTGCAATCAAATATTATTGAGTCAATAGCTTAAATAATTTATATAATCAAATTTAATTATCTAGTAAGTATAGTTATAAAAATCTGAGAAAAATTTATATTTGTATATATTTAATTAAAACTTACTTATTTTAAGTATGAAAATCAAACAAAACGAGTAAAAGACCTTGTTAAACTAATTTTGCATGCTTCGCTACTGAATACTTGAATATTTTTCTAACAACAAAGTATTTGCTTCTATAAAATAATAATTAGATTGGCTTGGAATTTAGAGAAAGCAAATATTTAAAATGTTAAAATAATTTAAAAATGAATAAACTATTTGCCTTATGAGAAAGTAAAAAAAAGATTTCAATTAACTTCAGACCATATAAATTGTTTAATATCATACAAGACTCTAGAAGTTCAGATTATACTTTCATTAAAGCAATGAACTGTAGTTTTTCATCGTAGATTTCCTGAAATTAAAATCTCATGCACTGCACTCAGAAACTAATATAAAAATGGCATTAAGTTTCAAATTATGTTAAAGCGACTATAACTCAACAGATCACAAAAAAATCAAATTAAAATAGATTTGCAAAGGTTAAACACTTAACTTTGAGAAATAAAAAATGAAAATCATACATTGTATACTTGGATGAAACAATATTTAAGGCTCATTTAAATTCTTGGAAAGCGTGGGCATCGAAAAGTTGAAATTTAGTTTTGACAAAATAGGGATTAACTCTAAATACTTATCAGCTTTGGTAATAATAAATCAACATAATGGAATTGAAGCATTTCGAATTGTAAAAAAAAATTAAGATTCAAAACATTATTTTGGTATTAGAAGATCTTGAGCCTAATTGCAAAGATAAAAAGCTAACTATATTTCTTGACAATTTGAGAGCTCATTATTCAAAATAGTTCAAATAGGCTGTTGACTATAAGGGGTGAAAGTTATTATTAAATGCTCCGAATTCCTCGAAATTTAATTGTATTTAGAATTTGTTTTCCAAAGTGAAGAAGGAACACAGGAAGTCTCTAATCAATTAATAGTTTAAACTAAGTTACATGAAAATTTATAAGCAGTAACATAATCAATTATGTCAATTAAACAAATGACTGTATGAACAGTGAAAGACACTGACTTAATTTGTTGACACAAAGTGTTTGAATACTAACTTTATTAAAAATTGTAAATACATAAATAAAATTGATAACATAAATAATTTAAGTCATTAGTTCAAATGCATCCGTTTTGCAGGAGGATTTCGCATCATCATATTTTCATCTTTGATTGACTTAAATGTTAAGGTGTGCTTTTAATAATTTTGTTCTTCACCCTCAATAGTTGTAGATATTTCAAACATTTTTCTGTTTTTCTGCTGTTTTCTTCCCATTGACTTAGATTTCAGCATCGACTAAGTCTTCCCTTTTTTTTCCTAAAAAGACATAAAACAATATTTAAGCTTGCTTGAGAAATGAGGTACTCATTAAATTTCTTAGAGAAACTATTCGCTAATTAGCATTGACTCCCCCTTCATTTCTTCATCAGCAACATAATTTCTGGCCTATTGTTATTCTCTAATTATTTATGTTAGCCAGTCATTCTTATAGTCCCAAGCACCCAAAAAAAAAGTATTTATCTGGAAGATCAGTGATTCCATCATAAATATCTAAGTATCTCATGAGGACATTTCGTATTTGACATAATTGATTATGTTGCTGACATTGAGGTCAGGGTAATTAAGGACGTTAACATAAATAACGTCATCTTATTTTATCAGCTTTTTCAAAGACTAAAGTACATCTATTATAAATTTCATGCTTGTTTTTTTAGTGCAGGCAAATGATAGCCCATTATCACATAAAATTAAATTAAGCTTACATTAATATTTGAGGTGATTGGGTGGAGGGTCTAAGTCTGTACAAAAATCTTTTCTAAATCCTGAGTTTGTGCAAGATCAATTTTTTGACAGTATTCACCTATCTGATCTTCCTACCCCCATAAAATGTATCATAATTTAATAAAATTTACTACTCAACTTTTGAATCGAACTCCTTCATGACAAATTTATATCATATTACAATAGTATCATTAATACAAAATCATATTATTATTACATTATAATTTTTTTCAAAAAGACAGATATTTTATTTAAGTTAAATATTGAGATCATTTTCATCATAAAAGATATTTAGTCAATTAAGAACGAAGATTAGCAATTAATATTATCAATATTATTAGCTAAAATTAATACTATTTGAAATAAAATAAATTTTACACACAATAATTAATGTATTTAATATAGGCAATTAATCAAGCTATCCAATAATAAAGATTAATCTTCGTTCTTAATTTACTAAATATCTTTTACGATGAAAATAATTTCAATATTTTACTTTAATCAAATATCTGTCTTAAGGATAAAAATTATAATGTAATAATAATATGATTTTTTATGAATGATACTATTGTAATATGATATAAATATATCATGAAGGAGTTCGATTCAAAAGTTGAGAAGTAAATTTTATTAAATTATGATACATTTTATGGGTGGTAGGAAGATCAGATAGGTCAATACTGTCAAAAATTGATCTTGCACAAACTTAGGATTTAGAAAGAAATTTTGCACTGACTGAGACCCCGGTTCCGGTGATTGTACCAATCTAATTTGGTATTCAGACTCCCCTCGAAAGTTATAAAATTTATGTTCTTGAGACGTTGAGAATTGTTATCTAGATTTTAGTTCATGTCTTATAAAAATAATATTTATGTCTTACTATTTATTAATAAAGCAACATAAAAATTAAATTTATGTTTCTATTGGTTTATAATGCTTGCCTACTTACTCTATTAAATTTTATTGGAAATTATTTTTTTAATTCATAAATCTAAGTTCATGAAAAACATAACTTGACTCATTCTATTATAGTTGTTATTTAGGTCTTAAAATTGGATATATCATATAACCCCAATCAAGTTTTGGCAGATTTGTTATATATTTTTGACTTTTAAAAATTAGAAATAGATTTCATAAATAACTATCAGAGAAATCTTCCAATTATATTCCAGGAAACTCCCAACAAATTCATAATTTTATGCAATCTCATTTTCAGGAATCTCATAATAAAGTCTTAGTAACCTCTGTAAAAATTTATTTATGTGTTTATTATTTATTTATTTATGTATTTAATAAGATTATTTATGTCCACAATTTATTTGGGGTTTAATTATATTTAATATAGACTAGTATTTAATAATTAATTGTCAAATGAGCGCTGAAACTTCTTCTCTTTCTTCTGATTCGCACAATAGTTCAGATGAAATTTCTAGCAACATAATTAAGTCAAAAACTTCAAAGCCTCATACATAACTAATAAGCTTGCCCTAAATTAATTATGTCATATCAGGGTCACACGAGTATTAAATTATGTAAAATTATGTACAAGAAATGGTAGTCAAGAAGAACATCTAGATCTAAAAACTAAAACAAGAAACCTAAAAATTAGCACATTGTCATTTATGTTCTTCAGTTTATACTTAAGTATTTAAAAGACACTTAAAAGACACTCAAACGCACATAACTGAGAAAATAGAAAATTTATGTAACTAAAAGTTGGAGTTAGTTATATCTGTTTAATTTGAACTTAACAGGATGAATAGCTAAATTTTTATTGCAAACAAAAGTTTTGCAGCATTTGACAAGACACTATACAAGTGACTTAATATAATTGGGTAATCCAAAAATTGTAAAATTTTTATGTTTCATAATTTATAGATTTTGTCCTAGATAGAAAAGGCAAGAAACTCCCCTGATGCTGTCTCTGACAAGATCAATAGTCAAATAGCAAAATAAATTAACTAAGAAGAACATAAAAAAAATTGCCTAGTTTAAATCATACAGGTTTAAACAATAAAGATGATATTGTAACTAGCAACATAAAATGCACAAGAAAAACACTTATGTATTTGCAAAAAAATAACTTATTTGAATTAAGATGTGCTACACTCCTTCTTAAAAATGGAAATTGAACTAATTTTGAGATTAGCTTAATTAGATAACTTATTAATTCTTAACGTAGATGAGTTCATAACAGTTGAAGGCTCTCAAATTTAACTTGACTAATTAAACAAAGATTACAATACAACTTAAAACCTTTGGATTGAATTCAAAAATATAAGGTATATAAAATCATGCTCTTAAACTTTCTTTTAAGACATTTACATCGCAGTATTTACTGAAAGCGAGAGTTTTCAATTAAAGAAACGGTTCTTTATTCATATACTTCTTAAACAGGAGAGTCTCAAAATAGTTTCTTTAAACTTAAAAATTTTGCTTTAACTAATTGATTGCGTTCAATAATTACATGAATTGGATTTGTGTATAGATAAATTTGCCCCAAAAATATTAGAATTTCTAATCACAAATATTCTCAACTTTTTCTTTTTAATTACTGCTATTGTTCCTTTATAGGATAAAAGGGCCTAGCATCATTAATGCCAATGAGCATTTATTAGCATCCTTTTGACTTAGATGACATTCATAATGGTGACATCAGACAAGATACTTTCTCTATTATAGTGATTCTGATAGAGATCATTTTGGGAGATAAATTTACCAAGTTAGCAGCAAAATGTAGTGACATACTTGAATTGGCAACATTCGTAAGAAGGGACAACTTATTAGGGAGACAACAAAAAATATTTTTGGACTATAATTCGTGTGATTTTAGCACAATTCTTTCTCTTAAGGAGAAGAGTGAAAAAATTAATGAGAACATTATCGATTTACATATTTATTTAATACGATTACAATTTTTTCTCAAATTTTTATAAATATCAAGTTCTTTTATAATTAATTAAAGTCAAATTTGTGGATAGAAAATTATTAAATAGTATAATTTAGAAGGTTAGGTACCAAATCATGAATCTAAGAAAACTCTATTTAGAATAATTGTAATATCTAATTAGTTCCAATTAGAGAATCCTTATTTTAATTGCTATTTATATAATTATATATAATTTTTTTGATATTTATAAAATCAAAATAGTGTTTTAAGATAGAGAAATTATTAATAATCAAGATTTAAATATTATAAACTATGATAAAGCTCTGTTTCAAGGTCTTTAAGACTCCATTATTTATATTTCCATCATCGCATTCCAAATCTCTAGTTTTCATCCAAATTCTGAAAAATATTCACGTTTGAGACCTCTTCGTTTAAGCATCACTTTGAGACACTCTAAAGTTCGGGTTGTAGAAATCTCGGCCACTTCTCAGTTTAAGACTGCTACATTGAAGATACTGTTGAAGGAGGAGACTCCATTTTGTTTAGTAGAAATTTAATAAATTTAAGAGATTCAATAAATTAAATCAGGCCTAGTTTGAATTAATAAATTTAATACTAAAATTAATTTAAACATCTCTAATAAAATTTCGTTATAGATTAAAACTATTAGTATGATTAGAAATTTTCAAACATTAAAACTTAAAAAGTTTTAATAGGCCTGATTTAATTTATTGAATCTCTTAAATTTATTAAATTTCTACTAAACAAAATGGAGTCTCCTCCTTCAACAGTATCTTCAATGTAGCAGTCTTAAACTGAGAAGTGGCCGAGATTTCTACAACCCGAACTTTAGAGTGTCTCAAAGTGATGCTTAAACGAAGAGGTCTCAAACGTGAATATTTTTCAGAATTTGGATGAAAACTAGAGATTTGGAATGCGATGATGGAAATATAAATAATGGAGTCTTAAAGACCTTGAAACAGAGCTTTATCATAGTTTATAATATTTAAATCTTGATTATTAATAATTTCTCTATCTTAAAACACTATTTTGATTTTAACAGGATAAACAAGAAATAAATCTTAAATTATAAATGTTATTAATCTTTTTAATTTAATTGAAAATTATAAAATATTACTTGTAGTATAAATGATATAATTGTATTTCTCCTCAGTTTGTTGAAATTTTTCATCAAAAAAATTATAAATTAATTTAAAATTATAATAATTAATTGAGTCCGTTACCAACTTTTTAAATGTAGGTAACGGATATTATAATTAAAATAATAAATTTTTTTATTTTAAACAATCACCAATATTACTAACTTTGCTCTCATAATAATAATAAACTTCATATTCATGTTTAAAGTTGAGAATGTTTAAAGATCAACAAAGCAGCAGCAGATTATAAATAGTAAGAAAATTGTTTGTGATTCACTTAATAATAATGAGGATTTTAATTTTACAGATGAAAAATTCTTGAAGTGGTGCGGTTTAGAAAACTTAGATCCAACAGTGACTACCAGGCCTAAAAAATTAATTATTTGTGATCAATGCCAAAAATGTCGGACTTCAGCTGAATTTAGAATTTATTAATTTAGACACAAAAATAAAACCCCAAAATATTAAAAATCTCATAAGACTAGTCGGTTATTTTGTTGCTAAATATAAAGCTGTGAGTTTAAACCTTGCTCAGCGCGAGATCAGTATATGAAGCATTTATAAACTCGCTCAGCAAAATTATTATAAAAAATTATGTGATAAATACAGAAGTAAGTTTTATTTATACTTAATTTATATTTAGCTGTTGATAAATTAAGGAGATATAGAAATGATTTAGTTGAAGGAGAATTAAAATAAAAGATAAATAGAATCTAACTAATTTGCCAGTTTAAAAGAATGATATTTGATGAAGAGTTTAATTAAAGAAAAATTATAAAAACATAAAATAAAAGATACAAAAACAACGGCATTTCTTATTTAAAGTTATAGAGAAGCATAATGGATTCAATTAATAAAAATTAAAAATTAAAATTAGCTTTAGGAAATCAAATAAATAATCAAAATGCATAAAATGCTGGATTATATATGGAGTATAATTCACTCCTTGACCGATAATAATAACATCAATATTTTACAAGATAAAGTTATTATTTGGCAGAACTTAAATGCAAGCTCATTGGAAAGTAATAAATGCGCCATGAGTTCAAATACAAGTTATATTTTACAAAATTACAATTAAAATATCAAGATAAAATACTTGGTGTTAAAGTGGATGAAGATGAAATAGTGATTCTATCAAGATACTTTGAAATAATTTTTTGGGAATTACTAAAAGGAAAATATATTGAAAAGTAAATTCAAATAACATTCATTGGTTTCAAAATCAGTTAAAATTCCTGTAGTTTTACTTTTAGGAATTATAATAATATTTTGGCTTCATTGCCAACTTTCCAAATGTTGGTGATGAAGCTTTAAAATTTAAAATTACGTTTTGTATTATAATTTTAACTAAACTTCTATTTGATTAATTAGTGTTTTATTACTTATATATAAGAGAACAGTTTTATATTAAAAAAAACAGCTAAAGAGACAAATATTTATATAGAGTTTTAATTTAAATAATCTTATAAATTATATATCCTAAGTTCCTTTTATTATTTTCCTATAGTTCTACATAAATTTAAACAGTGCCAAAAAAAGATAGAAGCATTTTCTAAATAATCCTTAATTTGAGCATTTTGTGGGGATAGTAAGTTATCTTTATACATAATTCATGAATCCAATAAATGCCTAATAAATAGTTTAGAAATCTAAATGTAATTAGTAGAACTCTATAGAGAAAAATAAGATTCATTAATTAATATAAGCAATAGTATTTTAAATTCTTATAGGTACTATAATATCTAGAATTTTAATATTCATTAAATCAGATATGAATTTTTATAAAAACTTATTTAATTTATGCATCAATTAGTATATTTGAAACCTTGAATTATTTAAATTAGTCAAGTGTTTAATATGTTAACTTAAATACTAACTAAAATGAAATTTTATAAGAAATATAAAAAATGTAACTAATATAAGAATATAAAGATCTAGTAGATCTATGCCCTAAAAAAATGTGACGAGAATTTGAATCAGTGAATATTAGGAATTTATGAAGCAATAAAAGAATTGAATGACAATGAAATAGCGCATAGAGATAAAAAACCAGAAAATATCTTGATAAAACTTTACAAAGTTTATGAAGTATTTCTAGGTGGTCTTAATTATTGAATATATTTAAATTATTTATCAAACTCAAAACCTAATACAGCAAACCCTTATAAAATATCACTGATCATAATTTTTGAATTGTATACTCATTTGCTTTAAGAATTCTTGAAATTCTTTGTGATAAAAATTTTTTAAGAAATTAATCGAGAAAAAAAATAGAACTTTCATAAGAATTTATCTGCTTATTTTTAAATCAAGACCATTTGTTAGTGAATTGGAAATAATTTTACAAAAAATATTCATCGATAAAGACGGACAACAACAGTTGGTTAACTTGGAGATTTTTAACTCAATAATTTAAATCTAGATGATAATTAATTACTTTAATAATTTTAACCAGAAGTTAAAGTATGGATTGGCTCCTGCAGACCATTGACGTTTAGAAATTATTGTTCTTCCCGTCATTTTTCATGCATTCATTTCTACTGTAACTTAATTGTATTTTATATTTAGTTTTGATTCTAATTTTTTAATAAAAACAATAATTTTATATACCTGCTTATTTCAAAAATTCCCATTTATTATTAATATTAAAAAACAGTCATTAGTTTCTGTAATATTAAGTAAAAATAATAAGTTTAATTAAATATTTGATTACTTCATATTTAAAAGCTAACTGGCATTAAAGAAAAAGCGGGAAAAATGAAAAGGGAGTAGCAACCAACCAGTGGAAGAAGGAAGTTACCGGTGTACGCAGAAACTGAAAAAAGTCAAACCAACAAGGTAAACTACCAACAAACACTGGACAGATACTTTGAAAATTCTAAACCAAATTTGCAAGAATCAATATTATTAAAAGCCAGAACTTTCAGTTAAATCACAACATCTTTAAAAACCTAAACAAATTTTCGGTAAAGGTTGTCAATAGCTGACAGCTTGAGTTCTATAAACCTATAAGAGAAGCTGAAGGATGGGTGAGAAGAAATGAAAGAATTATGAAAATGTGAAGATCAAAGAGAAGTGAGGAAGTTATTATTAAAAAAAAGATAGATAAACACGAAAACGATTGGAATGAAAATTGGCCTGCAAAATGTCAAAGGCCTGAACTAGAAACAAAAACAAGATTAGTTGTTAAGAGAAAATCAAAATCCTGATTTCATTGGATTGGTTAAAAATAGGCCCAAAGTTTAATTGGAGTTAACAACAGGAATATAACCAGACCCAATTGCCAAGAAATGGGGGAGTAATGGTAATAAATAGTGACAGATTCTAAATGAGAAAAATAAAGACATTAAGAAAAAATCATAACTTGGATAATATTGAATGTGGGAGGATTCACTCTACACATGCTGACAGTGTATATCCCTCCATATTGGAATTGGTAAAATTTTCAAAAAATAGGTGACTTAATTAATATAGTGAGGGTAAGTTATGCAATTTTAAATTATATATTAAAGAACATTTGAATAAACTTTAAAATAAAAATGAAGATTTAAAAAAATGTATGATATTTGTTAAATTTTCTTAAATTTTAAAAACTTAGAATTTACTAAATAACTAAGCTTTCAAAGCCATTAAAAACTACAAAAGTTATTTACGATTAATTCATTAATAATCATTATCATTTACTGAGTAAACTTTAGTAATTTTTGCAAAAAGGTTTAAATATATATTTAATATACTTTATTTTAATTTATTAGGTTGTAATTAATATTATACTAATGCCTTATATTTTAAGCATCTCTGATTAAATAAGCGTGAAATATAATCAAATAAGTTTAATAAATTTAAAGTTTAAATGTTAGGACTATTAACTCTAAGTGCAACATCATATACTCAAATATAAATATGTAAATGACTTATTTAAAAAAAAATAAAAATTTTAATTTTGCCTAATTTATTAAAAATAATCAATCAACTAAACTTTATTATAAAATATAAGGCAATCTACAAAAGCTCGATAACTTTTCTCGATTGCCTTAAATTCGAAATATGTAATGTAGATATAATGCAAAATTTATTTAAATATTATGAATGATTTAATTATCACTGTATTGATTCTAACAATTGCCTGAATATTTAATTTATTTTTTTTTACCAAATAATGAGGCCAAGGAACTCCAAAATAGCTAATATATATATATATATATCAAATCACTAAAACAGAAATGCCAGAAATAAAGGGGGACTTTGATTACCACATCAAAGAATTGGGGAAGAGTAAACAAAGAATGTCTGAAAGTATCCATTCCAGAGGGAGTGGAAACTCATTCAAAAGAGAACCAATTAAATCAAGTCTTCTCTAACGTAGAGACGAACGATTAGTTGGAAAACAAGCCATATGACTTTAACAGACCTTAAACTTGTCCAGTTGAGACTAAGAATCAAGTTCAACAATGATGAGTTTAAATTAGCAGACAGAAATGAAAAATTAGGATTTCGGACATTAAAAAGCAATGCTGGAAGACCTTCATGGAAGGGAGAGAGTTAACATCAGATTTTTTTGACAATCCTATATAAAAATGCTTTGAAGACGAGTTAGAAAGACACTTTTAAGGGATAAACTGGTATTAGCAACGACCGATTTGGGTAGTTAAAAATAGCAAAACAAAGATGAGAAATCTATTTTAGGAAACGAAAGTTTGATGGAACGAAGCAATTATAAACTTAGAACTCTGCTTGCAAAAAACGACGTTAAAAGATTCGGCTATGAGGTAGTATCTCCCCACCCCTAATATATACTTTTTTTGTAGTCTTATAGAGTTTTTGACGCTGAGTAATAATAGTAGTAGAAAAATATGGTGTGCGACCAATAGTTTTCGAGCTATGACTAATCAAAGTCACTTTTTATATATAAAAAATCATTATAAATTTTACAAAAATTTTCAAATTTTTAACAAAATTGAATTTCTCTAAAATTAATGATTATAGATTTTTTAACTATATTAACAAATTATGTCTAATTTATTATAATTTTATATAGCGATTTAAAAAAAAATTTAACTTTATTTAAGATTTACATAAAGACTATAAAAGTTTTCTTTATAAAATTATAATAAATTAGACATAATTTGTTAATATAGTTAAAAAATCTATAATCATTAATTTTAGAGAATTTAAATTTTTTAAAAATTTGAAAATTTTTGTAAAATTTATAATGATTTTTTATATATAAAAAGTGACTTTGATGTTATAGAGTTTTTGATGGTGAGTAATAATAGTAGTAGATAAATATTGTGTGCGACCAATAGTTTTCGAGCTATGACTCAGACTACAAAAAAAAGTATATATTAGGGGTGTGGAAGATACTACCTCATAGCCAAAGATTGTTCTATTTGCTGAAAAGACTAACTAAGAGTCAGAAATAGTGCAAGCCAATAAAAGGAATAACCTTAAAGGAAGAGAGAATTGAATTGGAGGAGTAAACAAAAAGGTAAATCTTAGACTTCTACGGATAGATATTTAAAGACAAGAGAGATACTAAATATCAAGATGAGAACAAGAGAGATGCGGTAATAAAAAATGAAAAGGATAATAATAGCTTTTGCAATAAGGAAGATGTCATAAAATGAGCCAAAGAGTGTAACTTAAATAAAGCTATTGTTCTAGTTGGATTTGATGGGAAGTGTTACTTAAATCACAAAAATATAAAAGACTACATTCCAAAAGGGAGCAAGTTGGTTGAATGAAAGATAGATTCCAAACTACATTCAACAAAGAAGACTAGTTCTACTTAAGAAAGAACAAAATGACCTATACCCAAATTTTAATAATACACAAAGGCCAATAGTGGTGAACTCATATCAAGCAATATTAGTGGTGAAAGTAATAATCAGAAAAATTGGAGAGGTTAAAAGTTGAATTTTAACTACTGGAAACTACTAAAATGGGTTCAAAGAAAAAAGAAGTACCCACATAAATTTAATAAGATTGGAACACATTAAATCATCGAGACCGAAGAGTAAATAAAGTGAAGCATATTTGCTAGTTTAATTACAATAAGCCTATGACTCAGCCTGGAAAGACAAACTACTTTCGATTCTGAGGAATAGGTCAGCAAATAGGAAGGACGGTGAGATTGTAAAACTAATTGAACTTCTCTTTACTGGAAACAAAATAAAGTACGAATATGAGAACATAGTCAGTGAGCAAGGGGTGACCCAGGGTAGCTGGCTTTCCCCAATGTTATTTAACATTTACCTTCAAGACGCCTTATATTAATACCAAGAGCTATTATCTCAAATTAAATAGGGCAAAATAATAGCATTTGCAGATGACATTTTAGTGAATATTAAGGAACCTTAATAGTTTAAAAGAGTCATCAACTGCTTCAGAGAGATAGAAAAAACACACAACTTAAAACTTAACACAAAAAACGGTGTTCATGAGTTACTCTAAAGTATTTGATAAAGAATTCAAGATAGATAGGATATGGGAAGTTGAATAGATAAAATATTTGGGATTCAATATATGTTTGAATACTCAAAACTTACTGAAAAATACTTGGAATGAAATAAAAAATAAAATGGAGTTTTATTAAAGACTAACAAGCTCTAACAACAAGACAGTAAACGAAACGATTATAATGGCACAAATCAGATCTTTAATCATTTACAAATACACACCGTTGGAGGCAGGTTAGTATGTAAAATTAGTAGAAATTGGGAAGATGGAATTATAACTGAAAAGAATAGCATTTAGAACGGCTAGAGACATTCAAAAATCAAATACTTAGAAATTTTACAAAGTTAAAAGAAAAAAACACAAATGAAATCATTAGAAAATTAGTTCTGAAAAACATGAAAAATATAAGTACGGACTTGGATCATTTCATTAGACCTAAGCAAGTAATAGACGAAATCAAAATGTAGGAAAATTCACTTCTAAAAAAGAAAAAATCTTCCTAACTAAGAACATAATGGACATAATGATGGCACTTAGTCATTGAAAAACAATGGTGAATTTTGTGATAAGTCACTATTGTAATTTCCACAAGGTGATAGTAGACACAAAGCACTGTAATCTAATAAACCAGGCGGGAGACCCAACATAATTCTCATAAATAATCAGAGAGAAGATACTAATTTAAATACAACAGATAGAGATAATTACAAGCATGATTTGGCTTGACTAAAGGATAAGGAAACTAGAGGAACACCAATATTATCAGCCAATCAAGAAACTTTTTAGAGTTGCATACGTAAAGAAAAAAGAACAGGAATTCAATGAACAGAGTTTGACCACAATTCAATAGAAATGAGCTTCTAAATTAAATATAATTAAGATGTGAAAGAGAAGATGAAATCAGAAAATTATGATAAAAATTAATTAGCATTTAAAAGATAATTGGCAATAAAGAAGAATAAATTCTTTAAGCTAACCAGAATCAAATAAAAGAAAGATTGAAGTAGAGGTGAAGAAACCAGGGAATAGGAAATCAGAAAGATGGAAATATCAAAACACAGAGCAAGATGCGAATGGATTTAGTAAGGTAGATGAGGAGGAAAAGCAAAATCATGTATTAGTATAAGAAAGAGAAGGAAGATGAGTAAGAATAGATAAAAGGAAAACAAGATGACCATGACTGAGAGCGCTGGGAACCGCATTGAATACTGCGTCTATTATTCTTAGACTCAAAAGTAAAAACACTGCAGTAATTATTCTACATATTTTAGATTATCTTAAGTTATTTACTACTACTACAACTTATTTGATTATTATTGATTTTATCTAATACTTATTATAAGAAATAATTTGCAATATACCAACATTTTAATTTCAATATTATTTTTTTAAATGATAATTTAAAAGATTAAAGTTTTGAATTTTTCTTTTGAGTTTAATAACTATCTTGGAGCAAATTTATTCAATTTTATAAAGTGTCTATTATTTTTTTAAAAATTAGCAAGAGTACCGCTTCATAATTAATAATTTAAGAATGAAAAAATCATAAGAAAATTAAGTTTAATCTTTTATTTCTCGAAAGTTCTTATAAGTAAGTAATTTTATGCTATTCCTCTTTAATTAATATATCAAAAATCAATAATACTTTTTAAGGTATCATCATTAATTAATAAAAATATAATTAAAATACAAAAAGTTTAGGTTATCTCTTCATCCTATAATATAGCGATCATAACCTCTAAACCCTTTCGGTAGTTTGATTTAGTTTTTGATTGATAAAAGTAGACAATTAGTGCATACTTTATTAAGGTTTTAGTAGGTTTTATGTAGGGGTTTAATATTTAAATTATAGTAATTTAAGTGAGTATATGCGAAGTTTGGGGTCAGTTTATTTATGACAGTTAGTATATAGATTTATTGTTTAAGTTGCGATATGAATGTGATGAATATAGTTAATAACTCAAGCCTGAACTGAATTATACGTCAATAGTAAGGTTGGTCCATAAATCTCCAGCAACTTTGAGGTCTCACTGTCAATTAACATTGGATTTAAAGAGATAGCATCTTAAATATAAGCCTGGAGACCCTTAAAATTTTAGCAGCATCATAATGAATATCTTATTAATGATAAGACTCTTAAATACTGGGCTCACTTCTCTCTAGCCTAGAGGGCTGTGATGTTTCATCGTCAATTTCCTGAGCTTCATAACTCTACTTAGTCTAAAGCCAACATATATAAAAAGAATGGAATATCTTACAAGACAGTCAATCGCATTAAGAGAGTGATTGACTTTAATGTTGCATTTTTTAAAACTAATTTAAATTATATATTCTATTAAATGCAGAGGTCTTAAGAGCATAATATAAAGTTTATACACGCTGATGAAGCTGTATTTAAATTCAATACCTTTATATCAAGGTCCTGGTATAAGAGGGAAAGTAATATAAAAGTTTATGACTAAAAGGTTAAGGTGTGAACTCATGCTATTCTTGGTGGAATAAATAAAGATAGTGGCCTCGAGACTTATGTTATTCACCCTCGATTTATTAAGACTGAATAATATATTAAGTTCTTGCAATAACTCAGTGATAAGTACGCTGAATAAGAGATTATTCTGTTCGTAGATAACTTATCTGTCCATAAAACTAAAGACACAAGGAAGGAATATGAAAGGTTAAACATAACACCTATATTTAATGTTACATACAGTCCTCAGTTCAATAGAATTGAATTATATTTGGGGTTGTTGAAAGGCCATTACAAGAAACTTCTACTCTATCACTTGATGCACGATCTGAAGATAGATACTGTCGATTTTATTAAGAGTGCTTTAAGAGAGTCAGGGATGATAAAGCTAAAGTATGTGGAAGAGAAGGGAGATTTTGTGTATATAAATAAGTTTTAGATTTAAACGAATGAATAAGTTCACATATTAAATTTGCCTGTAAAGGGATTTGGCTTCTCTTTTTTTCTTCCTCTTAAGGCTTGCTTGGGCGTATGTTTCTTCTCTTAGTGCCATCTCCTGCATCTATGTTCATCTCGTCAGGCTTTTAGAAATCTTTGTAGAATCTCTTACTCAATTCATGCTTTATTTATGACTTTCTCTCTCTCTCTGTTTAATATGCTTCGCTCTTTCATCAAATATATAGCAGTACCAGGTTTTTTTATAAAGTTAGAAGGTAAGCTTTTTTGAGATGGAAGGACGCTTTTGAAGTTCCGACAGCCAGGTGTCACTTATTTTAATTCCCTGATCTCTTTTTCTTCAGGAGAAATAGTGTATCGTTTCTTGTGAGCTTCTTAAATAACTTCATATAAGTACTCAAATTTCAGAGTTCCAAGGACACCAAAAAAGAATTTTCTCTCTGCCAACTTATTAGAGAGTTATAGCTTTGATGGAAGGTAGAGAGCAACATCTGGATCACTCAAAGCATCATCGTAGTTATTAGTTACAGTGATTTCAGTGTAGTTAGGAATCTCGATTATCCTAATTTCATTAGACTAAAATGCATTTTTGTCTTCACTTAGCAAGGCTTTTAAAAATGAGATTTTAGTTCCCTCCTAAGTCGGCAAGAGCAATCTAAATATAATGGATTTATTAATCTTACTTAATAACTTACTTTGCTATACCAAATATCTATTTAGATCCTCTTTACTTCTGAATTTTCCTATTAAATCTTGAGATTAAATTCTTTTCATTGCATCATTCATAGATTCCATCTTGCTTCCAGTTTCTATAAATGTTTATGAAATTTAAAATTATGGATATCCATTCTGAACTTACTAAAATTTTACTACTAAATAGGGAGATCCACTTGGAGGTCAACCTGAATCAGATAAATAGATAAAGATGGAGGAACTTTCTCCAAGTTTCAGAGTTTGCCTTCCATTTTTATCAAACTTTCTCCATTAAATTTCTCCTAATAGTAATTAATTTAATTAGGTGGTGCTCCTAATTTATTTAAAACTTAATTAGGAGGTTAAATTAAAGTTCAAAACCGTATTAGGTGGTGCATTAAAAAAATTAAATTTTAAAACCTCCCCTCCTAAATTTACAAGAACAGATTTAGGAGCACCACCTAACTACACAAAACACATTTAGGTGCAATTTAATGTATAATATGGATGGAATAGTATATGAATTATCTCAAAATTTAAGCTATAGTCTCGCACTCTGTTCCCATTAAACCTCTCTAAATCTTTGAGGATATGCTCTTACTTGTGTATAAAGATAGAATTTAAATAGCTTATATAATTATTAATAATATTTATTAAATAAGCGGCAACTTACTAAGAAAAGCGGCATTACTTGGCATTACCCAGCAAAAACTTTCATTCATGAATTAAAAGAAAAATGAGATTTTTGAAACATTTGTTCTGACCGAGACCCCCCCTACCCTCCTCCTCCCCCATAAAAAAATATGACCCTCCCCCTCCCCCCCTTTATGATAAAATTTTTCAAATTATATGAAAAACATATTCTTATGCTTTGAATCATGCTCTATCTAAAAAAAAATCTTGCCCTGCGGACAGCTACTGTTATTTATTATTATATTTGATTAGCTTCATTACGTCCGTCGAAATTTATTGATACATGCTTGTATAGGAAAATATTACAAATCAATTTTATTTTTGAGTGTCTTTAATTTTATTTTTTATATCTATTAATATAAACGAACCCAAATTCTATTTAATAATTTTTTATATCTACAATCGTCTTTATTGGGCATAATACTTTAAAATTATATAATAAACATTTACACTTTTGTAAATATTTGTCTTATCATATCTTAATTAATTATGAAATAATTTTTAAATAGTTTAAGAGAAAATTTTTAATTAAATTATTTTATACAAGTTAGAATTTTTAATTCAATGAGTTCATTTTATATTTTAGTAAGATAGCTTAGCCATTTCATTAACACACTATTAATTAAATTCATTTTTTATAATTTATATAAATTACTTCATTTTTAGGGTCCATACACAACTCATCTCATTAAAAATTATAATTCCTCTTTATCTTATCTTGGATAAAATCAGTTACAAATAATAACTCTAAATCTTAAAGATTATATAATGCCTCAAACTTCTAGAAAAAATTAGCCTTATCTATTAATCATTATTTAATACTTACACGTTTTTTTTTCTGTAAATTTCTAAATAAACTTAATATGTTTTAAACAGGATTTAAAAACTTTATTTGGAAAGATAATGAGAGATTTAATTGACTATTTTTTCAAACTGAACAAACTCTAATCTATAGAGCTACTATTGTTTGCTAAATCTCAATTCTATTATTTTTTTCTTGTGATATTTTGATAAATTGAACTTATAAAATTATCAATGAATTTGAAAAATAAAAATCTTTGATAAAAGGTATAATTATATTTATATTAAATGATTAAGAAAATTAATCTACTATTGTTAATCATTAAAATATTAAATAAAATAATTAGATATTGTTTAATTTTTTAATATATTATTTTCATAATTAATAAAGATATGATAAGACAAATATTTACAAAAGTGTAAATGTTTATTATATTATTATAAAGTATTATGCCCAATAAAGACGATTGTAGATATAAAAAAATATTAAATAGAATTTGGGTTCGTTTATATTAATAGATATAATAAAAATTAAATTAATGACGCTCAAAAATAAAACTCATTTGTAATATTTTCCTATACAAGCATGTATCAAATAAAGTCGACGGACGTAGTGAAGCTTATCAAATATAATAATAATAAATAACAGTAGCTGCACGCAGGGCAAGATTTTTTTTAGATAGATCATGATTCAAAGCATAAGAATATGTTTTTCATATAATTTGAAAAATTTTATTATAAAGGGGGGGGAGGGGGGTAGGTCATATATTTTTTATGGGGATGGAGGAGGGTAGGGGGGGGGTCTCGGTCAGAACAAACATTTTCCTAGTACGACCTGAAATCATCTAACTTTAGGTCTCACACTTTGAATAACAATTCAGTTGTTAAATAGAAATGCAGTGCTAAGAAATTCAATGCGAAGTTTCAATGAAAATGGCTGAAGAGGAGGGAGATAAAGAAGAAGTTAAAGCATAACATCTATGTGAAGAGTGTGAGAAGAACTTCACTTATAAATCTGCTCTTAAGCGTATATCTAAGAGAAGCATTCTAACAAGCTCAAGCTCTATTGTAATCATGATAAGATAGATGAAAATTATTTTTGTTCTTATTTCAATAAGAAATATAATTATTCAAGGGATTTAAAAGTTCACCTTTAAAACCATTATGGCAAGAAGTTTGAAGTCATAGATCCAGAGACTGGTGAGGTCTTCCTTCAAAGAAGAAAGCCATAGACCCTTATAATCTTTGGAACAACGAGTAAAGAAAGAAAATAAGCTTATAAAAGCAGTGAGAAACCTCCTAGCTTCTGAGATAGTGAAAATCACTTTGAAGATACAATCACTAAAGCTTCCAATTTTAAATCTAATTGACCTTAAAGAATGTAATGAAAGTTAAATTATACTTGACGACAAGTTTGAGAAAAAGTTCATAACTGATAAGCAGTTCGCATATAAGATTTATCCATTCAACTACTTTAAATGCGATGACAAGTATCAAATGGAATTTATCAATGAGTACTAAGCTCTTACTAAAGCAAAGGATAGACTGTGCTTTTCGCCTCCCTCTATATTAAATGACTTTAAGAGACTACATTTAAGATTAAAGGATTCCAAAGTAGCTACCTGTTATTCTAACCAATGTTTGCAAAGGCATAGAAGAGCTGCACACTTCAGGGTATGCTCATAGAGACTTGAAGCCTGAGAATATTATGCTTGATTTTTAACCTATCAGAGTAATAATATTTGATTTCAATAGATCATAAAGAGTTGAAGCTTTAGGGCTTTGCAACGTTTATGGTACTCCTGGATACTTTCCAAGAAAGGGACGACTGGAGAGATGGTGATATTAAGAGGGATGTAATAGGCACTAGCAGCAATTATTGCTGAATGCGATATGCCAAGAAATGATTAATATAGCTGTAAAAGAGAGAAAGATTTAAAGCAAAGAATATAGCAATATCTTGACTAGAATAAGATAAAATCTTAAATGAAAAAAATCTCTGAGTAGATTATCATTAAACCTAAACATAGATCGGAGCATAAAATAGACTAAATTGTAAGTTGGAAATGAGAAATAAAGTTGCCTCATGAGGCCAAGGTACTTTTTGAGTGAATATTTAAAATGATATACCTAAAATAAACACAAATTTACTTTACATTTAAACATTAAACCCTTACATAAATTCTAATAAACCCCAAATAAAGTATGCCTTTAGTCTAATTTTACCAATCATAAAACTCAATCAAACTACTGAAAGGGTATTGGGGTTTTAAATGGGGAGGGTAATTTCCAATGATATTTATATATTCTCATTAAAAATTAATTTTAAGAAGTGTAAATATGATTGAATTGAATGAAAATCTTTTAATATTTATTGGTTAATGGACTATTGAATGTATATAGAAATTAATAAATATTTTTAAAAGCAAAACATTATGTATTTATGATATGTATTAGCATTCAAATCGTTAAAATAGTAAAGTCTTTCTATCAGGTATTTATAAAATCAATAATTTATTTATTATTGACTTATACTATCTTTATAAGTTATTGATCAATAGTTTTTTTTTATCAACTTTTCATTTTTATATAATTGTAGTTATAACTTGATATTCTGATGATATATCAAACAAATAATAATCAAACAATAAATATTTTGCAAATATATATATATAGAACAAAGTCATCATTCTTATATAAAGAGAGAGTTTGCCTTAATTGCTCCTACTGTTAGATCTTTTTAATTTAACTGACCATTTTGAGACAAGATGACTGAACAAGTGAGATATTAATCCAGCTAAAGTAGGAGAAGCAGATAAATAGAAGCAAGTAAAATGAATAGAGTAATAATAATAATAATTAACTCGCATCGAGGGGTCGAAGCCCCCCTGAGCATATCAATTATGAAGGAACTCAGTTCCTTTGGTTGTTTCATCTCTTTTTGTTGTTTTTTCTGGGTTTCTTTGGTTGTCTTTGTTTGTTGTTGGGTTTTCTACCAGTGAATTAGTTTTGTCTTCTTCTGTCTTGTCTTAGGATGGTGACGGTATCGTCACCTACGTGTTTATATTTAATGGGTGATTAGACTTATAAGATTTTAACAGAGAATTTAATAAGACCAAGGGAGATGAAAGATTTGAAGTTTTCCTTCATGAAGAAGATGATGTCGGTTGAGAGGTTCTTGGAGTAATTCCAAGGAGTTTTAAATCTGATAGTGTTTGTGTTGAGCATGTGGTTGGTCTGTGTCGCAGTACATAATTACATCTTAGTTGTAGGACCTAAGCTTGTCAATGGTTTTGAGGAAGGTTCTGATTTGCTTGGGGGTACTGTCGTCGTTAGCTATGGTATGCTAAGCTTTGGTGTCTCTTTCAAGGATGTCTTCGATTTACTCGAAGTAGTAGGCAATTGTGTTAGCTAGTCCTTGAGTTGCTGATTGAATTCTAGAGGAGACAATTTGCTCTTTAATCTCTAAGGCTTTGAAAAGAGTTCTGGCTGAGACTTTGGTGCCTTTGTTGGCTTCGTCGACTAGGGATTTGAATGCTAGGTCTGTCTTAGTTGAGTAATAGTCTGGAAGGTCTTTGAACTTGACCGAAGATTTGTCATTCATTTGGGCGTCTCTGTGTTCACTCATATTTAATAATGATTAATATTTTATTATTAATTAGGAATCTTGTTTAAATTTTTCCTAGTCAGAAATCTTATTAAAGGGTGATTCCTCAATAAGGGTTAGAGGTTCTTATTGAATAGGAAACTTGATTGATGACGCATTAGAATGCGTCAGAGATTATTCACCTCCTTCATAGAAGGAGATGTCAGCTTCAGAGTCATAGTCTAGTGAGCTAGATTTGTCTAATGGCGCTTGGAGGATGGCGCATTGAGAAGCTAGGAATTCCTGCTCTTCCTGCATGAACTGTTAGTTAAGGTTCTAAAGTTCTTGATGAGTGAACTTGTTGTGGAACTGTGTTAGTTCGCTGGTAAGTTAAAAGTCGATTTTGGTGTTAGTGGGAGAGGAAGGCTTTGGAATGAACTCCGGTGAAGAGGAGTTGAGGTTTCCGAAATCAGTAGCTGGCTATTAGGTTTAGGGATCCATTTGTTGTTAACCTGAACTAAGTAGAGTGATTGGGCTAGGAGTTCTAACCAATTAGCAATGTAGTGGTTGTTCTGGTTATGAGCTCTGATTTTGGCTTCATTTCTAAGTTTGAAAATTAGGGATGGGTTGATCTAGGCAACTTTTTTGGCTATGTAGATAACTTTCTGGATTGTGAGGTGTCCCCAATCGTTGTTCATAGACTCTGAGATAATGGTATCAATTATGTCTTTGAGTCTGGATCCTCGGATGAGGGTTTAGATGAAGTTCTTTGTGTATGTCGAGAAGTTGGGCATTTCTCTCTTATGTTCCACTAACTTGGATTATAATTTAATAATATGAATAGAGTAATGAACAATTGCGATTATTGCTTATCACTAACAAAATATAGCCTAAGAGATTAGAGAGAGAAGATAATCCCTCAATAAAAAGAGGACAACTATAAACAAGAAGATGCTCAGGAATTGTAGTTCATTATTAGATAAACACTAATAGCTCTTTATTAGATAAAGACTAATTTAGTAGTTATTTTAATCTAATAACTGCACTTATTAAGTCCATCTCAATTCCCATTTATAAGGAGTGATATTTATTGTAGTATTGTTTAGATAATATGTGGCACTACAAATCTCAACATTGGACTTAACTATACATTGCTTAGAACTAGTAGAAAATCCTAATGATTTGAATGTTTTTTCTGATGATGTAATAGATATAATTAGACCAATAAACAAATAATGAGATAAGAGAGTTCTAACTACAATAAATCAATATACTCAGCTCAATATCTTTATAATGCTTTGCATTCTTTACAAATTACATATATATATATATATATATATATATATATATATCCTATATAAATGTCTACCTACCTTCTTGCTTATTATTATTATTATTAATAATAATAAAATACATAAAAAATAGGTAAAATGATATAAATTCAAATAATTTCTTTTTAATTTCAACTGCCATGTGTTTATTGTTTTGTAGATTATATTTAATTTAAAGTTGTTTTAATTAATAAAAATATATAATTTTAATTTTTTAATAAGAATGGAAGAAGGTAGAGCGCAAGCAGTATGTTAACTTTTTTAATTAAGATTATTTTTAGGTACTTGGAGAGCTAACCCAGACATCATAATGGACGATATGGTTGAAATTCTCAAACTATTAGACTCCAAGAAAAAATTCTGCAGATAGAAGCAAAAAAAATATTTAATTATTTTGAATTTTTTTTAATTTATGGTGATATAGTGGTGTTTCATTCACTGTTAAGAGCTTTTTTTGCATTAGTTAGCAGCAATCCCAGTGAATAATTTTTATATTAGTGCAACTAGTTTCATGTACTTTCAATCAATAATCATCAAGTAAGTTCCAGTCTGTAATAATTATGATGACCCTATGACTGCTTCTTAAAATGTTTGTAAGAATGATGAATTATAGAATTGCGTTGATATTATTCTAAATTTTCCTAGGATATTTTAACTTCATTCTATTTTAGTTCTTGGATTGAAGAAATTGATTATTGAAGTTGACATGCCTCCTAGTAAACTTAAGACTGGTTGTGATGACGGAGTATGGGCAATATTGCTAAAATTATGCAGTGTTCACTCAGAAACAAGTTCAATTAAATTAATTCAACATTAAGGATGAAGCAAGTGGCTTGAATGATGAAGGGGAAGATATTGGCAATTATATAGATTGGAGATGCTGATGTTGTAGGTATGGTTTTTAAAACTAAAACAATGATGTTTATATCGAAAATTTTGCTGATTTCGATCAAGGAGCAGACCGCCAAGGGTAAATCCTACAGATTCAGATTATATAATCTTCAATTTGCATAGAAAAGTTGATGATGGAAGTAGAAAGAGTGGCTTATAAACTTAAAATCAGAAACCTCTTTACGACGACAATGAATGGAGAAGTCACTTGTATCAAACCAAGAAGCATGCTAGCTTAGTTAAATAAGCATTTCCAGATGTAAGATCTAAGCTTGAGAAACTCTCTGATGTAGTTAGCAAAGCCCTAGAGAGAATTGGCAAAAATGATTGTATTTTATAAAAGAGCTTCCTAGAAATGACTGGTGATTACAGAGCGCACTTTGAAAACCTTAAAGACATTCAAACTTCCTTAGTCACTGTTACTAATAATTTTGGTGACATGGACAATGAACTTAGTGATATCCATGAGAGACTATCAAATATAGAAAGAAAGATTGATGATACAGGCAAATCATTCAGTAATAAAATTCCTCTTTAAAAGATAAGAAAGTCAATAGCCACTGCAAAATTAGATATTAAATCTATCGATATAAGGATAGGTCTGATCTCAAACACTGTATTGCAATTATAACTCAAAGTAAAAACAAAGCAATAAGGAGACACTAGAAGTAGCATTTCAAAATAGACATAGAAACAAAGACAATTACGATCTTGAAATTTGATGGAAAAAACTGTTTAAATTTAGAGAGGTGCATTTTCTTATATAATCTCAAATAAAATTATATTGTTTTAAGTAATATTACAAAACAATAAACACATGGCATTTAAAATTAATAAGAAATTTTCTTATATTTAAATTTATATCATTTTACCTATTTTTTATGTATTTTATTAATAATTAATTTAACTCTATTTTAAACAATCAAAATATTTGGTTTAAATTGGACTATAAATTTTTAAACAATTAATATACTCTATTTTACCATTTAATAATTCATATATGATGATTTAATTCTCTTTATATATATATTAACCCTTTGATGTTATTTAATCACACAAGTTATTTAATTTAGTAATTTATAAACCTTCTTCTTATCGCACTGTTTAAGCACTAAATATTGGGGGGGTAGTTTCTAGCTTATAGAGAAAGTATCTTGCCCCTGATTGCAGTTAGAACCCTATTGGTGAAGATTTCAACCCAATGCACAGTGATGTGTATTAAAATAAATTTGAAAGAATCATTTTGGTCAACAATAAACAAATTTTACATATATAAACATCCAATATCTTCTAAAAGATTTGAATTATATTATATATAATTACATTTATGACAATTAAATGGAAACTAAATATTTGAATAGGAATACTCAGTGGTATAAATGGAAGCGTCTAAAGTAGAACAGCTAATCATCTTTCTAGGGACATTAGTTAGTTTCTCCATCAGCATGAATGAATTTACCATTACCCTTGTCTTTCTACTACTCTCTGTAGCGTCGACTTAAGTAGATTTCACTCTGACTGGACTATATCTACTTTTAAAATAATTTAAAGTTAAATTAATTTCTTATATATTCCCTATAAATATTATAATTATTAAATTAGCAAGAATAAATTGTAATTTATTATTTATTAAGGAGATTTAAACTGCAATTTATACATTTCCTCGATATTTTCTGAATTATAAAAATCAAATCTAATGTTTTGGAACCTCCCCTGAAATATTTAAACAAAGGTTTAATTACCTCATTTGCAGGTAATTAACGTTTCTTATTTTTTATTCTCAGAGTTTATATTAAATTAAAATGTAAGATATTCATGAGTTTATCTTTATTTAATATTTATATTTTTAAGTGATTTTGGTCTTTACTTCTGATCAGGTAAGCCACTGCGCTTTCTGCTACCTCAATGAAGCATGCTCTGATCTAATTCATCTCCCATTTATTGCATAGCTTCAAACGAATTGAAGATAATTTGATTTGGGGTCAAGTAATGGATAAACACACTCATAATAAATTCAAAGCAATCATATTAGTTATTTATACAGTTTATGATAACATTAAGTAATAACAGTAATACGGATAAATTTGATATTATTAGTGATAAATAATAATAATATATTAAACTTTAATGTTTTTCATTTTAATTTTGATAGTTTCTCATTTATTTATGAGAAGTTTGCGCATAGTTTAGTTATGCACTGCCTCTTTCAAGCTGTAGGCAGCTCTCCCTCCACTAATGCTTAAGCTAGTGTTTAATTCTATATCTTAAGTACTTATGTCTGATCTTGTAATTACTACTCAGCTCCAAATCAGTATCACTCACTAAATTTCAAGTGACAGTCATGTTACCAATTCATTTTGGCAACATATCATCCAGAAATGTAGAATCATTAATTATTATAAAAATACATTAAAATAGAAGATGATATTAAAATTAAAAAGAATATTTAATAATAAACTAATTCACTTTTAAATTTTGCGAACTTCAAAACATAAATAATAATAATAATAAGTTTTAAGTTTTATAAAATAATTTTAATTTTGTTCTCAATAATCTCTCTTAAATAGAAAGAAACCACTTCTAAATCTAACAGCGCTTATGTATTTTCTACCGATTACCGCCTCTGAGATCTTTTCAGAGTTGAAATCTGATTTTATTTAAATATTTAAATAGCAAAAGTGACATCTTGTCAATTGAAAGCAGGTATGCTGCAGGAGGAGCTATAGGCTCTTAGAAATGAGGCAATGAAGCATCGTGAGGAAAGAAATCTACTTCTATAAGCCATTTTAAGTGAAATTAGATCATTTTCGTGAACTGAAACATTAGTCCCTCGTACTATAATAAATTATATCAAAATAAATTTAAAGAATTAGATTATGATCAAGTCACTTAAAAATAACATTTCTCATATTTGTATTAATTAGTAATCAGATAAAATCAGACATGACATCTGATTAAAACTATGCAATCTAGCAAAATGCAGAGTGATTCAACAATACTAGAAAATGAAATTTCCCATTATTTAATAGATAAATAATAAAGATAGTTGTAATCTCTTTTTCAAAGATAATATAATTTTTTTAAAAAAATTAATTTGGATAATTAAATAAAAATGAATATTATATTATATTAAATAAGAAACATAGAATGGGTATACTAAGCAAATTACAAAGGGATACCTAACTAGTTCATATTAAGAACAATGACTTATTGCCCATAGCACAATATCTTATAAATATTATAATAAATTAAAAAAACTAGTGAGGCCTTCACATATAAAAATAATTACATTTTTCGTCAGAAAAATCATCTGAATAGGTTTTACAATAGTCAACCAATTCCTACTTAACCTATTCAACATATAATTTGAAGATGACAACAAGTGTGAAGTAGTTCAACTATGGTGCCAACAACAGCTGCTTAGACTAGCATCTATTATTAATAAAATAGATAAAAAAAAGAAGATCAAAGAAATACAAATTAATCTATAAATTATAAGTAATCTTAACTGTCATTAAATAAGATTGGCATTAATTATCTTTTGATTAAGATTTTATATCAAACTAATTAAAATCAAATAATGTATATTTAATTATAAGTTGTCTAGTTTATATAGTTAACAATTCATAGATAATCAAAGCAGCAAAGAAATTGGAGTACACTAACTTGGGTATTTAGTTTCGTGAGAGGCCATTGAGAAATTATAACTGCGAGCAAAATTCATGAACAGTAAAGAAAAAATCTTACAACAGCCACTCATTCTTTTTACAGGAACATAATGAGGGGATCTAGGACCTATGGAAACAGTTCCTGAAATTTGAAGTCAGATTGAAGATATCTGCCCTCATTAAAAGTTAGGATCCGAAGAATTAAAGTGCCGCTAATTTACTATGCTTTTTAAAGATAAAATTGTTTTGTTTCCGCACATTTAGCCCTTCAAAGGATTTAAAAGGTGCAAAAGTGTATGGATCGTGTTATAAGGGCTGAGGAGCACTTTGAGTTAGGTTGAGAAAGGTTCTTTTGGAGCCAATAAATCATATTTCACTGAAAAGAAGCTCAATGGCTCGGAAAATGGCCCAATTCGAATGATCTTCAAGCTTCTTGAACATAAAACATTCGATGAGTTAGTATAAGTAGTGGACGGAGCAAAGCTGATATACATGCCTTATCAAAATTACGATCATTTTATCACAGAATAGAATGCTAAGAAGGGATTGAATTGCAGAAAATGGAGTGCCGAGTAAGATGCGCTATAGATGTTAGAAATAACTATATGATTTAGAGGTTGACACAGTCAAAAGTACATCATGAAACCGCATGATATATTTAAGATAGTGGCAATTGCAAAATCATACTGCTCAATCAATTACGCCTATCTGGTTTGTGCTTGCACATGCCTACATCACTTGCTTGACTCGTGCAGTCTTTAAGAAAAGCTGATTATTACTAGACTCTTAGCAAGTCTTCATTAAGAAGAAGGTACTAATAATTACTTGTCTTGTTGGAGAAGTTAGAAAAAATCGAGATGAATCCAGTATCCCAAAAGATACAGATCTAAAAACAATAGGTATCTTCACATTCTAAACGCTCTTTATGAGCTCTTAATCAAGCGCAAGAACAGTAAGATTCACAGCTTGTGGATATACGGGAGAACTAATACCGGGAAGACAAAAATCACTCAAATTCTGGAGGAGATATTCGTATGGTAATAATACGTGTAGTCAAACTCTCATTTTCATGTACCCATGAAACTAAGCAATGATGGTGAGTCACAAATTCTCATAGCAAACAAGTTTAATCTAACTAAGACATTTGGGTCATCTGGGAGAGCAGGAATGAAATGTTTGATGAAGAGTGGATGGATGGCCATAGAGCAGAAGTACGGTGGCTAAGAATTCAAATTACACTGGATGTTTCACAGTTATCACATTGAACACTCTGATTTAACAATATTGACTCCGAAGATAGCAATGCTTGCTTGTAAGGCTAAATGTCTTATCTGCCAATCTAAATTAGATATAGAGTGGTGAGGAGGTATTCCTTTTGACTGCGCTGATGGTAGCACGTTTCCTAAATGCAAGATTTCACGCCGATTAAAAGAACAAGAGTGAAACTAACTGGAAGCATTGGTCTGTGGTCAGAGAGAGAACTGGAGAATCTTCTAATATCAAAATTAGGTCTTGATAATCTAGGAAGGATAAAAATTATAGAAATAAATAAGAATAAATACAATAGGCTTCCTTAGGACCCTGCCAGACAATTAGACAATTAATTATTAAATATAAATATATTAATAATTTGATTTTAACTAATTTAATATTAAATCTAAATCAAAATATAATTAATGCCTCTCTTAATTAGTGGCATTTAAGATTACTTATAATTTATAGATTAATTAGTATTACTTTGATTTCCTATTTATATATATTTTAAGAATAACAACAAATTCATAAAACCATTGCAGACTCCAGCATAAACATTTAATATCCAGCACAGAGTTTTCTAATTTACTCACTAAGAACGACCTACCTCTATATAATGTGAAAAATTCGTCGAATTCCTCGCTAAAAATCTCTACTGTGTAGTACCCTAACACAAACGCTTACTTCATAACAAAAAAGAGTTGTAAAGCTAATATAATAGTTTAAGAGTAAGTCTGTATAAATAATAAAATGTTTGAACATTAATTATATAGGCAAAGTCCATTATAAAAGTCTTCATCTTTTGTCGTGCTATCTCTAGATAGGTGCTAGTTCTCATCGGTATCATCGTAGCATTACAATAAAATCAAAATAAAGGTTAAACATTTACAAGCTCGGGCACATCTCGATTTAAGACTTCTGTTCTTGTTGATCATTTAATAGGTCAGTCTCCATTCATTCTTTTCAATATCAGTTAAAATCTATAATGATGCATTTTGAGATTATTATAATAATTTTCAAGCGCGTTACCAACTTTTTGAAAGTTAGTAACGCGTTACCAACTTTTTGAAAGTTAGTAACGCGTTACCAACTTTCAAAAAGTTGGTAACGCGTCCATTAAATATATAAATATTAAAATGTATAATATATACTACAATTGTACTCTTTCCTTATTAAATCTAAAATAATTTCCCTTTTATCATCTTATATTTATATTAATATATTTCTTAAAAAATTAGTTAATTGTGAGCTTATGCTCTATGATGTAATTTAATCTAAATAAATATTTTCTTTTTAGAATTTATCTTAATTCTATATAGATTTTACTTAATTCAAAAAAGTGAAGAATATTGTTCTAATAATCCTTAATATGTCTTTTTTGTGGATAATAAATTATCCTTATTATATAATCATGAATCAAAATATTTCTAAATCAACTTATAATAAATCTATATAGACTTAGTATAAATCTATATAGAACTTTTTGAATCCTTAATTAGTTTTAATTTTAATAAAATATATTTAAATAAAAATTAATACTTTTAATGCTTAAGATCACTAAATTATCATTTATATTTCAGTAAAGCATAATAATTCTTTATTTTTATATCATATCACTCTGTTAAATTTAACAATTTATTTAATAATCTTTTTAACTAGTCAACGTTTATCTTACTTAATCATACTTTAACTAAAAAATTATATATTTTGTGAGTTTTACACGCAATCACAATATTTGTTAAATCACTCACTTTAAGAATTTTAACCGATTTTTAAAAGAGTGATTATGTTAAACTTAACTACTCGATTTGATCATCAAACTAGAATATAGTTATTGTAGGAATACATTTGATTTGGGAAAATAAATAATAAATTAATTAATTAATTAAATATTAAATTTGTGGCAGTTAACTTTCTTGAAACCTAGACAATATGGTACTTGTTCGATAGAGAATTTAAAATTAGCTGGACTTTACTATTGGCGGCGGTACCCCTCTATCACATCGTAGAAGCGAGATAACTTGACTTTAATTTTGGGTGATTTGTTTAGTTGATTTTTATGCCAAAATTAAAGTCCAGTTATATCACTTCAGGGATGCGATAGGGGGTACCGCCAATAGTAAAGTCCAGCTAATTTTAAATTCTCTATCGAACAAGTACCATATTGTCTAGGTTTCAAGAAAGTTAACAGCCACAAATTTAATATTTAATTAATTTATTATTTATTTTCCCAAATCAAATGTATTCCTACAATATAAAAAATTATTCTTTCGTCTTTGGGAGTAAAAATTAACCCATGCATGGTTTAAATTTACCCCGAAACTATATGCAAAACATTTTATTATGATTACACTCTTGGAAAGTTCAATACCAAACAGTGAACTATTAAATATTTAAAATTCTTCCAATATTTCAATGCACAATGGTTAAATATGGAAAATTTCGAAACAACAATATAAATAAAACTCACATTGGAATGCAGCCTCAGCAAACAAACTTCAATCAATTACTTTTTGAAGAACTAACGAGACATGCATTTCAAGATCTTCAGGAAGATATAGAATTCGTCTGTACTTACTGCAGAACCCCTTATGCCAATCCATAATCCAGAGCAACTCATTGGAGCAAATCAAAAACTTGCAAAGAATATCATAGAATCAAATAAAACTTGGAATGCTTGGGATGTGACGATACTTTCGATACCCTCTTTAACTGTCATAGACACATGAAATGTTGCGCAAAAGTAGAAATGTCGTAGATACCTTAAAAATAAACACTATATGATGAAGAAGTTTTAAATAGATGGAATTATGGCAACATGAAATTCTATAAGTAGCAGCAAGATCCAAATTAATCTCATTTAAAACTTCCAGAGTTTGTTTTTAAAGTTAAGGGTGGATACATTTGTTAGAAATGATTGAACTTTTTCGGATAGTAATTTAAATGTGGGATGCCAATAAATATGAGGTCAGATATTAGAAACGATTATCTCTGGGAGAATCTAAGATCTACAATGTCCAAAGTGATTGGCTGTCTATTCAAGATAGTTGTCAAAGATAATCCCTGGAAGGATTAAAAGGAGCTTCCATATCAATATCTATCAATAAAGAGCTTTAGATAAATTCCATTAAAATAAATTCAATAAGAAGGCATCATATTCTACTGGACACTCTTCAATACTCAAAACGATGGATTAAAAATTTTAAAATAGTAGGGTTATGAGGTAGTCAAGACACTTACTTGGTTTAAGTACACAAATAAGGGAAATCCTATAACTAGTAAAAGTTCACAATATTATAAGGAATAATGCTTGATTGAAGTCAAGGGTAGCTTATATAAAAGCATGATTGATAGAATTCAAGATGAAATACATGAAGAGAGAAGAGAGCATTCGGAGAAACCATAAGAATTCTGGAACATGATTGTTGAATTGTTTGGAGTGGAGTACAGATTGGAGATCTTTACAAGATCAAATTCAAATAGGATGCATACAGTTCACATTGGGAATGAGATAGGAGAGGAGGAGGAATTGAGGATAAAAATTATAAATAATTAATTAATTAACTTAAATAATTTATTTATAAAACTAAATATAAATAAATAAATTGTAGAAGTATTTAAAATAGTGAGAAATTAAAAATTTCTTATAGTTTAATTATTATACTAAGTCTAAGACTTTAATTTTTATTTATTCATTCAGGGTGTTTTAGTTTTAATATCTTTTAGGTTATTTAAATTTTTTTTTCTATGGTATTCATGTATATTTACAAGCTCAAACTGTGTGTGTCAATGATCAAATCTTTTTGAGGTGAACATCATCTTTAGCATGATTGAGAAAGCTGAAAAAAACTTTCCCTAATCCAATCAAAATTAATAGTCAAAATCTGTAGAATCAAACTTTTATAAACTCTTCTCTGCTAGATAGCTCAGTCATCAATGGTCTATCCTTTTTAATTGCTGCAAAAGGTTTTCTATATGGGCCAATTGAAATTAATAAGGGCCGAGATGCATGACTGTAATACAGATCAATCTAAATTTTTGAAGTACCACAACACTTTTGTAATAAGTTACGTTGTCCAAAATAAAAACTACATTCGGTCTCCAGTTTAGCTCATTCTCATCAACATAATCAATGATCTAATGAATGAAGTAAATTACGTTACTGCTATTGTTTTTTCCCCCAATATTAAGTGTAAAAAAAACTCTCCCGTCACTTAGTACTGACGCAATCATATTCACTCCATATACTCAAACTAATCGGTCATTATTAATTTCTTGAACCTTTTTAACTCCAGCTTTTGCTAATATTAGATTGATTCTAGATACTGGTTTCCACAATATTGATAAGCAGCTTCTTATCATCCATGTATTAGACGAAGTTAAAGGCTGCAAGTTACCTTTGCATTAGACAGTCGTTGCTATTTGTGTCAATCATCTGCACCTTATTATAAGCAAACCCTAAATCCTGGCCATGATATTTCTTATCTGTTTCGTTGATATACTTATTCCAAGAGTTTGGTTTAATTTCTATTGGACTTGTTAAGCAGATTAGATTTGCTGATTATGAAATTGAGCAGAGTTTATTACTTAATTTATGAGTCTTGATTTGAAAAGTCTTGAGTTAGTTTAACATAGTTATTTGTGGTCCTTCTTTTGTAAACTTATTCCAATTATCTTATCTATTTAGCATCTACTCAATTTAAAGCGTGTCATTAACTGACTCTTAGTGCACCAATAATCATGTAATAAATTAAGAATTTTTTCACTCTTTTACATTTCAGCTGTTTGTTTAGACTCTTTGTAATAGACTTTTGATCTTGATAAAAATAAAAGTTTTGGCTTTTTCGATTAAAAAATAAACAACTTACTGTGCTCGATATGGAGGATAAAGGTCCTAATTATGGTGTTTCTGAGAAATTTTTGGTAATCTAATTATTTTAGCAATATTTGCTCCGGAGTGAACTATTTTCTGCATAGTATGAATCTGCAATTATTCTATAAATTTTATTGCTTCATCAACTTGTTCTGCAGTTAAAGCATTTCCCACCTAGCAGTCAGAACTACTAAGACCAATCAGACGCCGTGGATCAATAATGACAGTGCTGTAGGTCTAACCATCAATTCACTATACATGGGCGTCTTCAAGAGTCTTGATTCACGATTAGGTTAGTGAAATTAATTTGAAATTTTCTACATCGTAGTGCCCAGGCACTATTCGACTTGTGGTTTTACAAAGTAAAATTTAGTCACCAGGATTATTTTCATTATTTCAAAAAAATGCTAGAGTCTTCAATGTTTTAATTCTCGATTGAGATCAAAAGATTTTCTGATCGAAAAATTCTCTTATGTCTTGCTGCTTAAATGCATCCTTAATATTACTTTCCATTTTTTCTTTATAAAGTTATTAAACTTTATTTAAAAATTATTTCTATATAGATAATTCACTATGAGGTAAAGTAATTTAGTTAGCTACTAATAATTGTTAATTTAATAGCTTATTTTAAATAAGCCTTATTATTATTAAGCAGGGTATTAAATATTTTTCAATAAGCCCCTTTAAACTATCCAAATGCTCTCAACCAATAATTTACAAGAGATCCATGTCAGCTTGGTGAGGAATAAAATTGGGTCAAAAGAGCTTTACGATTTTTTCAAATAGGAATGTGGGGAGTGTCTGCCCAAGATGAATAGCTCAAATATATACTTCTGTAGAAGCATACTAAAAGGAGAGAAAGAGGTAATATTTTAATAGTAAATTTCAATAGTTCTTAAAACGATGTGATGTGATAGTTTCAACTGTTCCTCAAATTGAGGGTCTGACAGCATATGACTTCCTATCGCACGCTGAGGCAAGCCCTCTCTTTTGAAACACGTTCCCTATTAAATTGATTGGCTCCATTTAGACAAAAAATGGATTACAGATGTTCTGCTATCATTAAATACAGATGAAGTCAACAATATGATACAAAGTGCCAAAGAATAGAGAAGGATAAGACTTGACTCCTCACAAAATAACCTAGTGCATATGAAGCCAAAATTCATAGAGGCTCTGAATAATTCTATTTCTTATAGCGGTAAGCTTATAATAATTTGTCATTGTAATTTAGTAAACAAAGGAAGGTCTGCATATTTACTAAAGCAGAGCAAAAAAAGAAAATTTAGATAGCACAACTAAGATGAAGAAAAATAGAGTCAGAATCCCGGTGCTAAATCTAAGTAAAAATTTATGGAATAGAACTAGAGAGTAAGAAATGAGATTAACGATCTTAGGGGTCTGGTTGAAGAACTTGTCAACTTTAAGCAATTGGTGATGCAACTCCATTAAAGAGGGATCATAGACCAGGAGGGGAATCCTCTAAGCTCATAGCCTAGTTAATAGAATAACAATTTTATGATATGAGTGAATTTAATTGAGAGCTAAAGTTTTTAATTCTTAAGCTACAAAAAAAAAATAATAATATCCCTTTAAACTGAAACTAGTCAATATTTTTCAACAGTATAAACTTTTAAATAAGGAGTAAAAATTAACCCATTGGTGGTTAAAATTTACTCTACTTTGTAAAATCTCAAAATTATGATGTTTAAGCAAACCCCATCGATGTTTGGTAGTCATGATCAAGCATTTAAGAAGTATTACAAACTCAGTTAAAGTATTTCAGAGAGTTAGAAACTCTTAAAAACTCTAACAAAATATTTTTAAAAAAGCAACCTATGGAATTTCAAACAAATTTTGACTAAATCAAATCTATCTTTCTTACACACTATGATTTTACTAAAAAGGATGAGACCTTTTCAACACTCAATTTATTTACTAATTCAATAATACCATAATGTTGCTTGTAGTATTAGTGCAAGTTGTCAAAAGATAACTAGATCTTTGTTTATTTTACTTTGGATAATAATTTCAATTTATTTGTTTAACACTTTGTATGACTTTGTAATACTTTTACAAAATTCATGTTAATTATATAAAAATTAATATAGTTAAGAATAGTAGTCAATTATTTATAAATAGCAATTTAAGGCATAGTGAAATTCAGATTTAAAAAAAAAGCAATATACAAAATAAGAAAAATTTAATTTGAGCACTTCTATATTTATCAACAGTTTTCCTTATAAATAAGTTGACAATATAGAATTAAATAGAAACAAAGATGTAAAGGTATCCAGAAAAAACCAAATAAGAAGCTTTTATAGGTGGTGGCTTTCAAATATGAGTAAGAGGACTCAGGATATACAGCAGAATTTTTCAACGATGAGCTGCTTTCGGATCTGAGGTACGAAAAGTAGAGGACAAGTATTATGGAACTCCTTAAGAAGCAAAAGATTGAAGGGAGGAATTTTCCTTCACTGGTTTATGATAAAAATAATTTTTAGGTAAGTTTCCTTCACTTTTTTTAATTTTAAATTTTTTATTAAATTAATCTTTTTAAAACAACTATTAACCAATTTTCTTGGCATATTACATTATTATAATTATACTTAATTAATAATTTAATTAATATCTCTTTTAGCATTAATTCTAAACACTATCCAAGCACTATCATTATTCTTTTAAATAACATTAATTTAAGAACTTTTAGAAATATATAGTGGAATAGATCTACTATATATAATTCTTAAATATTTTAGGTGTCCAATTATTCTCTGTTTTATTATGTGTTAACTAATTTTTAGGAACTACTGTTCCTTTCATACCTCAAAATCCTCTTAATATTTAATAACGCTTAAAATATAGAAATTTTTAAATTTAAGTAAAATTTTTTAATTTTACTTAAATAAAAAAAGTGCAGGAAACTTCCTCTCCCCAAAAGATTATTGGCAAGAAGTATTCCAAGCAGGTCAAAGTAAAGCTGTAAGAAAGTTTCAGACCCGAGGTTTTTAAGGCCCATAAGGAATGGATTATCAACACTTTATATGTCAGGAAATCAGAGAATAAAAGCAATACACCCGCTTAGTTTATATTATCACATCAAAAGAAGGGTACTTCGAAGACAAGCTAAATTATAGAAGCAAAACAATAAATTAAGCCTTTGATTGATGATTAAAATCCTCAGTAAGTAAATAGGAATCAATAAAAAATTAGGGACAGCAATTTGAAGCACAATCCTTATCCTCAAACTAAAGACACACGGAGGAGGAGATAACGGACTCTTAAACAGAACCATCTTCCCTGAGTTAAATCAAATTGATGAACTTATAACAACAAGGTTTGAAGAGCAGAACACAAACTCTATGAAAGATCTTTATGATCGACTACTCATTATTGCACCTAAAATTCTGGAGACTGATCTGCTAGCAAAGCTTCATAATCTAGTTGCTGATGTCGTAATCAAGGTACAAGAGGTAGAGGAGAAGTTTAAAAATATTGACCTTCCAGCTATTTCAGAGCTGGTTTGCTAAGGGTGAAAGGAGATAGAATAAGCCTTCAAGATTTTGGTCGCTGATATAAGGGGTGTTGCATCCACTATTAAGGTTGCGACCCAGGAGTCATTGGCCAGCCATGCTAGGAGAGTACATGAACAAATATACTCTTCAAAATCAATTGAATGTGCTAATAATCGGATAAAAGAATTGTCTTATAATTATAGTAGTTAACTTGAAATAATAACGCAATCTCAGTCCAAGCACGATCGTTAATACGAAATGGTCGATAAAAACATTGAAAACGTAATAGACTAGGTTAACAAGATCATGGTAGACCACAAACAAGGTGTTGCTGAAAGCTTGAATGCTATAAAGGATAATGTGAAATCCGCGAATAATCGCATCTCAAAATTTGAGAAACTTGATTAATAAAATTAAGGTTAACAAATATAGCAACAGTGTCTTTAAAACTAAAATACACCTAAGAGCTATAGCATGCAACAGTAATAAAAAAAGTAAGTAAGGATATAATACAATTCTTCACACTGAGCAGATAATCCAAAAGTACATCTAAGGAAACGTGAACATTCAAATCATTAAAACTGACAACAAGACATATATTCATTATTAGGAAAGCAAAAAACTTATTCATATTATTGAGCAAATCTGATTTATAATTACCAATCTGATGCATTTCTATAACTATCTACTTATTTTTACTCTAAAAATTCTTATATGCCATCATAAGCTTACAACTCATGGGGTTTTGGGGATTAGCTGAAATTTTAATATATCAGTATGTTTAAAAAATAAAATCAGGCTTGATTAATAAACATTAATTTATAATTAATAAAGACATTTCTAACTTAAATTTGTAATAGATTGAAAATTCTAGGATAAACTTTTATCTTTAATCATAAAAACTTAATAGTTTAAAATTTGCCTGATTTTATTTGTTAAAATTACTAATTTATTAAAATTTAAACAAAAAAATTGAGACAACTTATCAGGTTATCATCAAACTAGCAGTCTTAAATTGAAAAGTGCCCGAGCTTGCAGATGCTAAACTAACACGAAGAATTTTTGTGTGGCTACGAAGATAACAATGAGAGCGACCACCGATCTCAAGATAAGCTCTTTAAATAATGAAAACTTTGATAATTGAAGACTAGATGATTAAACCTAATTAAGAAAATATTACAGTACTTTGCCTTGATAGTTAATGATCAAACTATTGACTAATTAAACAGATTAACTCTTAAACCACTTTATTCGCTTTATACTGATAACGAAGAAGACTGGAGCTCGGTTGAAGAAAAGCAAGTCAACGATGAATATGACAAATCCAGTTCCTAATCAGAAGAATCAAGGTAATTTACAAACAACAAAGAAACTTGCTAGAAAGGGCTAAATCTTGAATACATCATTCCCCCATCTTAAGTTGTTTATTATAATTCAAATTATTTCACTGACGTCATAGAGATAATTTAATGCTAAATAGAAGAATTAATAAAAAAATTATTAATTAAAAATGAGTTCTATAAATGGATGCTTATTAAAAGTTTAATGATTAGATAATTTATTAATATTAAGTAGGATCTAACCTACAAACAATGTAGATAATCTCCAAGGCGAAACTCTAAGATAGTTTTAAAACCAGAGAAGTTTGTGTCTCTATCTGGATTAATGCAATCAACACCAATTTTTATAAATCTGTCAAAATATACACAGATTCCATATCTGCTATCTGTGAAGAACTTTACCACGCGCCTTATAAGACAAAGTAAAGATGATAGACGATGAGCTCGCAACTTTTATAAAAGCAGTTGCTGCATCAATGGTTGACACCCCCAAAGATCTAGTAGGTTACATAAAACTTTTTAACATAAACCTGCTAAAAAACGTCACTGCAAATGAAGCATTCTGCATTTCAATTAAAGCTAACTATCACTCACATCTAAACAAAGTAAAAATACAAGTGGATTGTCTACAATAACATACTTACTCCCAAAAAACGAATAAGTCAAACTTATTACCAATAATTTTTAAGATCTTTAACATATAAGTTAAATATAAAGATTCGGATGGCAGAGTTAAGATCTTACGGACTGGAAAGAAAGGAGGAAGAAAAGGAAATAACCCCAGAAGAAAACAAAGAAACAACAACAGAAAAGGAAAGATTTAAAAAAGTAGATGAATAATTATAAAACAAGGAGTTCATCTACCCAACCAAAAAGGGCTTGTGCCTTACACATTATCATATGTTTTAGATTGGGATCCCGAGAGACCTCATTTTGATATAAATATTATAATTATTATTAGTATGATTTAATATTTAAATATCTAAAATATTGAATTTAACAATTTTGTTTAAAAATATACAATGTTATATGATATATTTAATTGAAATAACGTTTCCCATACCCAAAGATATAGAGAATAGTGTTCTTAAGCAGAATTATTATAAAAGGGCAATGTAAGCCTTATTTTTATAGCTAATAATATTTTCTTCTTCAAATCAATAAATTATTCATTTAATTTTTTGCATTAAAGTAAATTAAATATTAATTAGAAAAATTCAACAAAATTTAATTTGAATTGTTATTTTTGTTAATTAGTAAGTTATTAAGTTAGTTAGCTTTTGGTGAAAACAATAAAATAATTAAAATAAAAATTTGTGAAAACATGTAATTCATTACTCTCACATTTGCTCATCCTCCCCTTTTATTTTTTCTACTCTATCCTCCTTATCTTAATCCTCCGGGTCCTTCTGTTTCTCCTGAGTAATCATCTTCATTTCTTAGGTCTAGTTGTTTTCCTATTCTTGCGGGATATTGAGCATCTCCTTCATTAAATCATGCTCACTCTTGGTTTGCACTTATCTATTCCCATCTTCTGTTCTTTGAGATCTTGTTTAGTCTTTATTTAAGTACCATTCAACATCCACGAGATCCTCTCCGGGAACGCTAAATTCGTCTTCATGTATCATGTTTTCTTTTTCAAGTATGAATTGAGGACCGTACTTAAGAACTAGGTAGTCCCACATGTCGATGTTGGAAAATTGATTATCCTCTCTGTGTCCTTCTCTTGATATTCTCATTTCCATTAGCCCTCTTTTTTCTTTAAGTGATTCTGTCGACTACTTCTTCCTTGATTGCTTTTCCAGACCTACCTATTTCACACTTGATGTACTCCATCTCTAGGCCACATTCAAAACCCCAAAACCCCTTAGTGAGGTTTATAAGTGCTTTGATTTGTAGGGTATAGTTGGGGTCTTATTGGGGTTAGTAGAGAAAACGCAGGTTTGATTTGAATTTAATGTATATTTAATGAGTATAAGTGTCATTAATTCAAATAAATTTTATCTGCTTATCTTTGTGATATCTCTTGAACTTAGCTCTCTTTAATGTTTCAAGTATATCTTCTAATGATGATCTTGGATATGCTGGAGCTCTTACTATGATCATCTCAACCATTTTCTTAATCTAAGTGCATACATCTTCCTGCTTTATATGTTTAACAGCCATGCTTATTGATTACTTTTCTTGCTTTTTTCCGAAGTAAGACATACTTTCCATATCGCACTCTAAAATAATTGCTTCTACCGCCCAGACATCCCACTAAACAGAGCCATTAGTCCACTTCTCTCTTATTGGGAAGTACCCAGGTGTGCCTAGTACTTTAGCTAAAGTCACTATTTCTTACCTTATTGCTCTATTGAAATCAATGACTACTATTTCTAAAGGACAGAGATTTACCATTACATTTTCTGGCTTCAAATCTCTATGAACATACCCTAGATCATGCAGCTCTATCACACCCTTGGTCATTTCCGTGAGTATCTCATTCAAGTCATCTGGGTATCTATTATGGTAGAGATAATCTCTTAGAGTCATTTCAAATTTCTTGAGTCGTAGTGCAATAAAACCATGTCCAAGAATAACTCTATCGAGTTTAAGCAAGTTCTTGCATTACCTTTTATCAGCCTCTCTTAGTATTATGTATTCATTGGCAAACTCATTTTGATACTGCTCGTTCCTAATAAGATATTTGAAAGGATATACTTTATAAGCATACTCATCAACTACTATGAGTTTTGCCTTGTTAGCCACATCAATATGTAAATAGTTGTCAATGCAAAAACTGAGATCTACTGCATTTAATGCAAGTATATACATAGCTCTCTCTTACAAGCATGCTATATATAATTCATTAGCTGGTTGGTTCATTGACTCAAAACGTTTCTGCTTTTAAGTCTCTCTTCCTGCTCTCTTTAAGACTCTATAGTATTGGAATTTCTCTTGGCTGGTATAAGTTTTTATGTTTCTTTATCTTGCATTAAAAACTCACTTAAATGATGTTTTTGCATGTGTCTTTTAACTTTAGCTGAGTGAGTGTAAGATCATGCAAGTCGTGCACTAATACCTGCCATCGACCTTTTCGTGCTTAAAATATATCTTAGCTCTCCCAGAGAGCATCTCTTTGATGTGCCTCTTCAAGCTCGAATCAGTTGAGAAGAAATTTTAGCATTCATCACATTAGAATTCTTTAATCTTTTCTAGTGGGAGATGTTCTTTTAACTCCTCAACATCTTTGATTAGAGTTTAAATACTTATCTCTGCTCTCTGCTTCCTGATATTTATTTCTAGAACAAACACCTCTGATTCAAACTCAAGAGCTTTAAGCTCTGGCTCCTTTTCAAATGAAAACCCCAAAACCCCTTAGTGAGGTTTATAAGTGCTTTGATTTGTAGGGTATAGTTGGGGTCTTATTGGGGTTAGAAGAGAAATTAGGCCAATTTGCAAATGAGAAATAGAAATTAGAGAAATATAGGGTCTATATATGATGAGTAATATTTAGATTTACTGCTTAAGCTTAGGTATGGTACTAGTATTAATTTAGACTAAGTCAAACCAGTGTTGAATTATACAGCCATAGCAAGACTCCTACACAAGAGTGCTTCAACTGTTAGGTATCATTCCTTGTTAGCTGTTTAACATTATAACTCAGGCTCTTGAAAACATCCTGCAAGAAAATAAAAGTTCTCACAGGTCCATATTGACTATCTCTGTGACTTTAAGACATTAAAGTATTGGGCTCACTTTCCTCTTGACTAACGAGCTGTCATGTTTCATCGCAAGTTTCCAGACATGCGTATCTCTCTTTAGACTATAGCCAATATTTATAGACGAAATGGTATTACTTTCAAGACTGTCAACAGAGTTAAGAGAGTGATTGATTTTACAGTGGCCATTTTATAGCAATAATTTAAACTATATATATGATTAAATGCAGAGAGCTATTGATAATAACATCAAGTTCATACATGCAGATGAAGCTGTGTTTACGTTCAACACTTTTATTAATAAGTCATGGTACAAGAAGTATGATAACATAGAAGTTTATGACTAAAAAGTAAAGGTAGTCACCCATGCAATTTTAGCTGGTATAAGTGAAGAGTCAGGCTTAGAGAGTTATGTTATTCACCCTCGCTCTATTAAGCGAGAGTAGTATATAGAGTTCCTACATAAGCTAAGAGAGAAGTATTGCAACCAAGAGATCATCCTGTTTGTTGATAACCTATCAGTTCATAAGACTAAGGAGTCTAAGAAAGCTTATGAAGAGTTAAACATAACTCCTGTATACAACGTTCCTTACAGCCCTTAATTTAATGGAATAGAATTCTACAGGAGTTAAATAAAGACTCACTACAAGAAGCTTCTGCTGTATCATCTTATGCATGACTTGCCCATCGATACAGTAGACTTGATTCAAAGCAGCTGTAAGAGAGTGAGCGTAGATAAGACAACAATTTGTGCGAGAGAGGGAAGAATGAATGTTTATCAATAAGTTTTAGATTTAAACGAATGAATATATTCACATATTAAATTGTCCCATAAATGGGTTTGGCTTCTCTTTCTTCTCCTCTTCTTATGGCTTGCTTGGGCCCATATTTCTTCTCTTTGTGCCAGCTCCTGCATCTATGTTCATTTCATCTGGCTTTTAAACATCTTTATAGAGTCTCTTGCTCACTTCATGAATTGTCTGTTACTTTCTCTCTCTATGAACCTTAGCATGCTCTTTCATTAGATATATACCAGTGCCAGATTTTCCTATAAAGTTATATGCCAAAGCTTACTTGAAAGATAAGGATGCTTCTTACGTTCCTCTAGCCAAGCTGAGCTTATTAGAATGCCTTGCTTCTTCTAGTCTTCAGGAGAAATAGAATATCGTTTCTTATGTGCTTCTTCAATTATTTCTCTGAGATACTCCTCTTTTATTGTACCAAGAACACCAAAGATGAAGTTCCTCTCTGGTAGTTTTTTAGAGAGTGTTTGTTGGTAGGAAGGTAAACTACCACTTCCTCATCTTATATGGCATCCTCATAAAGATTAGTGACTGAAATCTCAGGGTAGTTCGGAATTTCTATTAGTTTAATCTCTTTATTTTTAAAAGCTTTCTTCTCCTCACATAGTATTGCTTTTAAGAATGAAATTTTGGTACCTTCCATCGTTGGAAGGAATAAACCAACTGTATAATATGTTAAAAGTCATATATTTATCTTACCATGTAAAGTTAGGTATCGATAGAGATCTTCTTTACTTCTGAATCTTGAGATCATTTCTTGAGCCTCGACTCTTTTCATTTGATCATTGAGTGATTCCATCTTTGTTCCTCTTCCTATTAATGAATTTCAAATTATAACTTATAGACTTCTGGATCCTATTGTTTAAAATCTTACTATTAAATATGGGCATCTTATAGGAGGTCAACCCTGCAAAGATACGTGGAGAAAGTTTGCAGAAGCTGTAACAAACTGCAGAGATGGAGCTCCATTTTTATCAATTTAGTTCCATTAAATTAGTACTAAATTTGTTTAAATTTAATTAGTACTGGTACTAAATTCGTTTAATTTCAATTGGTACCAATTTAATAGTACCAAAACTTAATTAGTACCTAGTTTTAAACTAATGAGGTTTTAATGGAAAAGTTCCAATATGGTTCAAAACCTAATTGGTACCAGTACCAACCTGAATTTTTTCTAAGTTGGTACCAAAATTAAAAATATTAAGCATGAATTTAGAAAATTTATAGTTATAAACTTAGTATAAATATGATGTCTAACGCCTAAGAAGCAACCATTGTTGTTGCAGTACCAACTCCTATACAAAGTTACTATAACAAGAGAGGTTATTAAAGCTTTATAATAGAAATTTAAATTTGAATTTAAACATGGCGGCTAACTTAAATCGCAAAGCAGTCTCTCTTGGCAGTGGATAATCTTAGCTTAACTTTGGCTAAACTAAGAAGCCAGAGATCATCTACATTGAAAAGGAGCCAGAGCTTAAAGATCTTGAGTTTGAATCAGAAGTGTTTATTCTATAAATAAATATCAGGAAGCAGAGAGCAGAGATAAGTATTTAAACGCTAATCGAAGATGTTGAGGAGTTAAAAGAACATCTCCCACTAGAAAAGATTAAAGAATTCTAATGTGATGAATGCTAAAATTTCTTCTCAACTGATTCGAGCTTGAAGAGGCACATCAAAGAGATGCTCTCTGGGAGAGCTAAGATATATTTTAAGCACGAAAAGGTCGATGGCAGGTATTAGTGCACGACTTGCATGAAGTCTTACACTCACTCAGCTAAAGTTAAAAGACACATGCAAAAACATCATTTAAGTGAGTTTTTAATGCAAGATAAAGAAACATAAAAACGTAAACCAGCCAAGAGAAAGTCCAATACTATAGAGTCTTAAAGAGAGCAGGAAGAGAGACTTAAGAAGCAGAAACGTTTTAAGTCAATGAACCAACCAGCTAATGAATTATATATAGCATGCTTGTAAGAGAGAGCTATGTATATACCTGCATTAAATGCAGTAGATCTCAGTTTTTGCATTGACAACTATTTACATATTGATGTGCCTAACAAGGCAAAACTCATAGTAGTTGATGAGTATGCTTATAAAGTATATCCTTTCAAATATCTTATTAGGAACGAGCAGTATCAAAATGAGTTTGCCAATGAATACATAATACTAAGAGAGGCTCATAAAAGGTAATGCAAGAACTTGCTTAAACTCGATGGAGTTATTCTTGGACATGGTTTTATTGCACTACGACTCAAGAAATTTGAAATGACTCTAAGAGATTATCTCTACCATAATAGATACCCAGATGACTTGAATGAGATACTCACGGAAATGACCAAGGGTGTGAAAGAGCTGCATGATCTAGGGTATGTTCATAGAGATTTGAAGCCAGAAAATGTAATGCTAAATCTCTGTCCTTTAGAAATAGTAGTCATTGATTTCAATAGAGCAATAAGGTAAGAAATAGTGACTTTAGCTAAAGTACTAGGCACACCTGGGTACTTCCCAATAAGAGAGAAGTGGACTAATGGCTCTGTTTAGTGGGATGTCTGGGCGGTAGCAGCAATTATTTTAGAGTGCGATATGGAAAGTATGTCTTACTTCGGAACAAAGCAAGAAAAGTAATCAATAAGCATGGCTGTTAAACATATAAAGCAGGAAGATGTATGCACTTAGATTAAGAAAATGGTTGAGATGATCAAAGTAAGAGCTCCAGCATATCCAAGATCATCATTAGAAGATATACTTGAAACATTAAAGAGAGCTAAATTCAAGAGATACCACAAAGATAAGCAGATAAAATTTATTTGAATTAATGACACTAATACTCATTAAATATACATTAAATTCACATCGAACCTGCTTTTTCTCTACTAACCCCAATAAGACCCCAACTATACCCTACAAATCAAAGCACTTATAAACCTCACTAAGGGGTTTTGGGGTTTTGATTATATCTAAATAAAATGCATATAATTTTTAGTACTCTATTTTATTACTTATTATAAATTTTATATTGCTTAAAACTAAATTTAAAACATATAATTTACTTAAAAATTTGTAATTTAAGTTTAAAATTTATTATTTTCATACTAATTCTGCGCTATCTTAATTTTAATGAATCAAATTTCTTAGGATACTATTTTCACTAATTTATTAATTTTTAAATCATTTATCAATTAGGAATACTCAGGGTTAAATAAAATATTCAGCTTAGCCACCCTAAATGGTGTCACCATAGATTTCTCAGAGACACAAAAAATAAGATGCAGACTAAGTCATATAAAGATCTCCTATACTTTAAGAGAAATTCTCATTCAGTATTGCCTAAAATTTAATTTATGTTTGTAAAAATATGTACAGCTATAATTTATAAAATTATCTTTCTAATTATTTAATAACTAACAAGTTAAACTTGAGGGATAAAATTGCCTGTAAATAGGCAAAAATATTAGTATATAACAAATCATTAATTTATTAATTAATAGTAAATTTATTAAATCAGTGATACATGTGTGAAACTTCCTTATTTTTAGACTCAAAGTGGTAAGCACAGCTTTATAAATTTTTAAAGCTCAAAAAAATCATCCGAAGTAAGGCACCTTAATTACATATAAAATATCATAAACTACTATTTAAAATATAATTTATCTTATATGATTAAAAAAATAAATTCCAGCTTAGTTTATGATGACTTAATAAACATCAATGAAGAGGAATTATTTATTTTAATTGGTTATATTTATATAGGAAAAAATGTTTTTGCATATTATCATTTTTTTAATTAATTTTTGACAATTATAATATAATAAATTAGTTAGAATATATCACACTTTCTTTTAATTTGGAATAGATATATTTTATCAAACATTATTATTTTTAAATAATTCTATTTTATATTCTGCATTTAAGATTAAAAATCTTGTTTATTTTTGTTATTATTTTTTATTTAAAAGTAATATTACTTTGCTGGCTTATGTCAATAATTGGAGAACTTATTATTATGATAAAATATTTGAAATTTTTAATTTTTATAAATTAACTATTGACCAAGATTCATTTCAATTATTGTATATAAAAGTTAGAGATTCATATATTTTTATCTTTAGAATAATTATTATTATATATTATTATTAAATGTAATTTAATATAAATTTTATTGATTTATATTTAATATATATATTATTTAAAGGAATTGTCGAGAGAAAGTGTTTCTTCTTTGGATATGGAAGAAGAGCGATACTGATTTTCAATAATAAGGTAGAATTTTTGAATTGATTTAATAATTATAACACAAATACAGATTTATAAGTAATTAAGAATAAGGTTTTTTGCTTAAACTTGCTTGTAACCGTGACTAGCTTCATCATTTTGATCTTATTATTATTTTCTTGTATTTATTGAATTCCTACAAGATATTGCAAGTTGGTTTCTCGATATTTTCGCTTCAATTATTTCAGGTTTTTTTCAAACTTTCAGTGTTCCTTTGACCACTTCTTAGTTTAAAAGCACTATATCAGGATTCTTAATTGTTAGGCCAACTCCATTTTAATTGCCCGAATACATTTAAATTCGAGAAATTATTAAAGTTAAATATGTCTGGGCTTTAATTAAAATTATTAAATTAAAAATTAATTAAATCATCACTAATAAAAATTCTCTATAAATTAAAACGACAAATTAAACATAAAACAATAAGCATTAAAACTTAAAAAGTTCTAATCAGACATATTTAACTTTAATAATTTCTCGAATTTAAATGTATTCGGGCAATTAAAATGGAGTTGGCCTAACAATTAAGAATCCTGATATAGTGCTTTTAAACTAAGAAGTGGTCAAAGGAACACTGAAAGTTTGAAAAAACCTGAAATAATTGAAGCGAAAATATCGAGAAACCAACTTGCAATATCTTGTAGGAATTTAATAAATACAAGAAAATAATAATAAGATCAAAATGATGAAGCTAGTCACGATTACAAGCAAGTTTAAGCAAAAAACCTTATTCTTAATTACTTATAAATCTGTATTTGTGTTATAATTATTAAATCAATTCAAAAATTCTACCTTATCAATCCAAATTAATTTGAAATATAAAATTATTGTCAAATTATTTATATTTAATATATAAATTAACCATTATATTCACAATTGAACTAAAATTAATTTAGATTTATATCAAAATATATATATTTTTCCAAGTACTTCTTTATTATTTGTATATAAACAAGTGTAAAAAAGTAATTATATCAAGAATAAATATTTCCCTAATAATAAGATATTATAGAAATATAAAAAAAGAAAATAATTTTTAAGAAAATAATTATAAGTCTGAATTTAAATGAATGCAATAAAATTATTATGTTGGTTTAATTATTAAATATTGTACATTTATTTTGATCATTAGAATTTCACTAATTTTTTCAATATATTCTAAAAAAAAGCAAACTCGTTGAATAGAATACCATTCTCTTTCATACTTTGAGTTGATAAATAAAGCATATATTTTTATAAAAAGAGATTGTTATTTTTTTATAGTTTAAAGATTATAAGTTCATTATAAATATTAATAATTAGTATGAGCAACTTTTTTTAAAAAATAGGATAAAAAATTAAAACTATACACTTTATATATGCTTTCTAAATATATTAAACCAATTAAATTGTTAAATAAATCTCATTTGATTATTCTATTATTTTTATTTATAAAAAAATAAATACAAAGAATATAATATTTTATGAAGCATTTAAAATAAATCAAAAAATTACAATTTTATGCTAATATTCTTTTGATATAAATTTTGTTCTTTCTTCGTTATAGAAATTTTTAATTAAATATTATACAATATATTATTTATTGTATCTCATTTTAAATTCAACTATTATTCTATTAAATTCAATTATTTTTTAATCCTTCTATAGCAAGATGTTTAATCATATACAGTATAGACCTTAGTTTATATATAGTAATAATTTGAAATAAAAATTATTTTTAATTTATTTACACATTTATCATTTGAGAGGAATAAAATTCATTGATTTTATGAAAAAGATTTCTTATTCTATGTAAAGGAGAATTTTAAAATGTATAAATGATTGCTTAATCCTATAATTTTTTATGAACAAATAAGGATATTTAAAATATCATATAACCTTGATAATATAGATCCAAGTTTGACAATATCCACCCCATAGATCCCCTAAATTATTTAAATTAAATTTTTGTTTTTTCAATTTTATTTATTTAATATATTAAATGCTTAAATTATTAAAATTTTCAAAATATTTGTTAAATATTTTGATGAGATAAGTATCAGGATAGGTATCAAGAGCTTAATTTTATCAATATAATTCTTGTTTATTATAATTTATTTCTATATATATATATATATGAAAAATTTATAAGTAAGTTATTCATATATTAGGGTGCCTTCTTATTTTAAGGTGAATGCTGCGCTAACAGTTTAACGATGGGTGTTATTGATTTTGTTTTTGTTGTTTATGATTTTTCTGCATAATTTAACGATTGTTCCCATGATAAATTGAGCGAAGCATCTCTTGAGTACGGATCCATCATCCACTTCTCAGTCTCAACCTTAGGGTGTGAGTTAGTGGCTTTAGCATTAGTAGTTGTCTGCGCAATAAGAGTAGTATTGAGTTATTCTTGGGGGCCATGTCTTTGGCCCTTTCAATCCAGCAGTCTTTTCAGCATGTTGTGGAAGACAGTGTAATTTAATTTTTATCCATTTCTTGTCCTTCACACAATTAATCTATCAATTAAAACTGCATTATTTATAAATATAATGGAGGAATGAAATAAGACACGTGCAAGTCCCATTTATAATTAGATGATATATAATACAAAGAAATGAAATATAATATGGGGCAAGAAAGATATCTTGGTTTAGAGTTTGTGAGAAGGGCTCGATTTTATGATGGTTGAGATTATTACCATGTACGATCAATAATTATAATTTACGAAAGGGGGAAGTGTCCTGCCCCATACATAAAAATAAATAATATTTATAGATTTCTTAAAATCTTTATTATAAAAAAAATACTAATTATGGGGGGGGGCGATATCTGAACCTAATGTGATTTATAATAGTTTAAATATGTTTGCATACTATGTTCTAGTCAATTTAGGGTCGGAGAACATGAATAAGCATTTTATGATAGCGAGGGATCACTCTAAAAGGTAGAAAAAATTACAATGAGAATCTGTTTTATAATAAAAATACACATAATTTTATATTTTTTCAAATGTTTTTTATTCATTTTTTTAAAAACTATAGGACATACATGAGTCGTTGTAGATGAGAGATCTTGCTATGAGATATATACTTTCTCATTGCATTTATGCGAGAATATTAGTAGTGATGTGAATTAATTAACTTTATATATCTCATCTACAACGACTCATGTATGTCCTATAGTTTTTAAAAAAATGAATAAAAAACATTTGAAAAAATATAAAATTATGTGTATTTTTATTATAAAACAGATTCTCATTGTAATTTTTTCTACCTTTTAGAGTGATCCCTCGCTATCATAAAATGCTTATTCATGTTCTCCGACCCTAAATTGACTAGAAGCATGTATGCAAACATATTTAAACTATTATAAATCACATTAGGTTCAGATATCGCCCCCCCCATAATTAGTATTTTTTTTATAATAAAAATTTGAAATATTTTTATGAAATTAACACATATTATTATTTAAAATAATTAGTGCTACATATTTTAAAATATAAAATGAGTCAATGGATAAAATAAGATCTTGAAATTATTATAAAAATGTTTGTTATATAGGATTAAGGTATAATATCAATTTTAATGTTTGGGGCAAGAAACTTCCCCCTTAATAATATTTATAAATTTAATCTGAAAATTAATTTTTATTTATTAACTAAATGATTTGAACTTTTATTTATTGAAATATTTCTGAACAAAATACGTTAATTTATAATTTATTATTGAAAAATTCACTTATAACATCTATTTTTAATATTTAATTTGATTTTATGCATAATTTTATAGAAAATGTTAATTAAAATGTTTATTTGCAAAAAATTTGTACTTTATTTGCAAAAAATTTGTACTTTATTTGGATAAAGAAGTTGATATCTTTATTAGAAGTTAAAATAATTATTATGATTATTAAATTTCATATTTTTATTTTAATATAAAAAATTCATAAGTTCATATATATCTGTGATAATTGAGATGAATAATTTAAAATAAAATAAAAATTAAAAAATTATAATGTGATTAATGTATAACTTCAATTTACGCTTGTTTAAACTTTAGTAATTTTATATAATTTAATGGTTTATTTTACCTTGATTGACAATATATTGTTAAAAAGTTTTTTATTAAAAAATTCTAATAAAATCAATATTTAATGATATAAAAAATCATTCTCTAATATTTTATTTTTAAAAGATTATTATGTATTACTAAAAATACTTTTGCTCATTTTATAACTAATTTAAGCTCGTCTAAATTTAAGAGTCAATTTCTTATATATCTTTTTGTTGTCAAACTTATTTTTGGGTATATAAATTGCTTTGAAAAAATGAAAGAAGTTATAATCTTTGTATAAAATTCTCTAAATTTTATTGTAAATACCATACTGAATACTTTTTAAGTGAATTTATTTCTTTAAGTCAAAGCTGTAATTTTATATATCAAAATTAATTATTAAAAATCCTTCTTCTTATATATTGATTGAACTCACAATTTTAATAAAATACTTAATTTTAAATATTGTTATAATACATTTGAAATTAGAAATTAAATTAAATTAAAAGTAATTTTTTTAATAAATTAAAATAGTGACAGTTAAAATTGATCAATTTGGACAATCTTAAGCTTGCTCAACAAGCAATTTAAAATTAGCTAGACTTCATAATTGGAGGTACTAATTTTCTATATTTGGAGCCTAATAAATTATTAAATAAGGAATTAACTCACAAGTACGACATAATTTAAAATAGTGATTAGGGTTATTTCCAGGACCCTGACGGAAGTTTTGAGATTGCTTACAAATAATATCTATTAGACAATAGAGAGATATTTTTACTTAGTGACAGTGTTATTTAAGCTAATCTAACTTCATAACAGGACGAGCAAGAACCATTAAGTTCTAAGCTCCAAACGGTAGACGAAGATAGTGAAGTCACCTTTGTTTATAACTACGTATGGGAAGAAGGGGATGCCCTAAAATTATACAATAAAACAAAAGACTTTTACCCCAATTACAATACAATCAATGGAAAATCTAGTGTAGGTAGCGCATCTAAAACTGATTCAGAAACAGGCGACTGGAGTGATGATGACGACTATCAATCATTTGGAATTTAAGATCCAACAGCTGACCTAGAGTTTATTCCTCATAATAATTCACACAATGGAATAAAAGCACCTCAAAACATTCAAGAATCAAAACTAAAGGATAAGAAAAAGAAAAAAAACCTTACCAAATTAGATTCTACAACTCAAGCAAAGTACAAAGTCCGTAGTTACCATAAGAAATCACCCAGGTACAAGGCAACAAAACCCTAATCTTCTATGTAATAACTAAAATTAATCACCTAGTACAAGAAACAAATAGATAATATTTAAGAAAAAACACTAAAAAAATGTCTGGTAATGACTTAAACTTAAATCCTACAGGAGATGGAGAAGAAGGGAAAAAAACCAAGCAACAGAAGATCCACAAACCTCAAGATATTTTTCACTACTAAACAGTGAGCAGACATCTTTTTCAATTCTAGACCCTATGACAGATAATACGTAATCGGTACCACTATAAAATCTGATCAGATTCTGGCCAGAAACTTCATTCCTAAGCAGGTACCTAAGATCATTAGACAATTTCCTCACAAGATCTGCTTTAGAATAATATCAAATGACTATAAGAAAGATTCGATGTAAGATGAAAGAATAGCCAGCTTGACAAAATTAATTCTTATCCATGATAATTATCAAGGACCCGAACATGAGAGAACAACTATTACACAATTAGATATAGACAAATTATTGTCACGTTTTTCAGACTGGAAGAGAGTAAAAATTAAAATTAATCAAAGAAGAATTGAACTCGACAATGAGATAAAAGGAATTTTTGAAAGCTAACCTTGGTTCATTAAATACATACAAAATGGATAAAAACATAGAAAAGGGAAGTAAGTCAAGAAAGACTAGAAGAGACCAACTCAAAAGAAGACATACAGAGTAAAAATCAAGCACACAGACGTAGAAGTCCTGAAGTCGATTCCACATGAATTGACACTAACTAATTGAATAGGGCTTGTCTCTTATATAAACATATATTTTAGATCGGGGGTCCCAGAGACCTTAATGCGATCATATTATTATTAGATTTGGAGCGATATAACTCGACTATAATTAGATAAATTTAAATTCAATAAATTATACCTGTTACAACCGAGATCCCCCAGCCTCCCCCAGTTTCCCCCTTACCCCCCCATACCCCTCCCCACCCCCATTAAAATATCCCATTTCATATCAAATTTTGTATCTACAGGGTGTAAATCGATCTCCTTCTTGACATCTCGATTATAGTTTATGAAATATAAATTGAAAAACTTTTTCATATTATTTTTAATGAAAGTAAAATTTTTATATACAATGATACAAAAATATTTTTTAAAAATTTTTTGTCCCTTAAATCAACTTCATTCGACATAATTCGAAGAAATAGTATGAGTAATTTTTTTAAGTTTTTTTTTTCTTCATTTTTTTATAACAATTTTATCCATTATCATTTTTAAAAAATGAAGAAAAAAAAACTTAAAAAATTACTCATACTATTTCTTCGAATTATGTCGAATGAAGTTGATTTAAGGGACAAAAAATTTTTAAAAAATATTTTTGTATCATTGTATATAAAAATTTTACTTTCATTAAAAATAATATGAAAAAGTTTTTCAATTTATATTTCATAAACTATAATCGAGATGTCAAGAAGGAGATCGATTTACACCCTGTAGATACAAAATTTGATATGAAATGGGATATTTTAATGGGGGTGGGGAGGGGTATGGGGGGTAGTGGGGGTGGGGGGGAACTGGGGGTGGTCTGGGGGGCGATCTTGGTTGTAACATATAACCTCACATTAAAGTCGAGTTATGTCGCTCCAAGTATCCGATAAAAAAATACTGCCAATAAAAATGACCAGCAAATTTTAAATCCTTTATCAAATAAATTCAAGATCGTCGAATTTGACCAACTTTACCCCATTATTTTTATTTATTGGAAATTACCTTTAATTTAATTCTTCAATTTCAAATGTATTCATAAAATAATAGAATATTATTATATCTATCTTATTCATTGATTCTAAATGAATTAATTTGTAATTAATAAGCTGGACTCGCTATTAAATTTAAATAAATAGTTATAGTGTAATCAATATATTAAAATAATAATCAAATCTTTTAAAATAAAATATTGCAAACAATCGATGTCCCAGTCAACTAACAATAAAGCATGCTTTATTAATAATTTTAAATTAAAATAATATTTTTAAGATTATGCTGTTTCCCATACTTATCATTTAAGAGGCAAACGAATGCTGTGTAAGTCAATGATAAGAATAAATCTGCCCTAGATTTATCTAATATTAATGAATTAAATAGTATTCAAAGGAGAGAAATTATTTGGAATCTTATTTTTTTAAGATACTTATTTTAAATAGATCTCGTATAAGTAGTTCGAAAAAAATCATAGATATGTGATGTGTTCTAACCGAGATACCCCTCCCCACCTCCTACCTATTTTATAAAAAAAAATAATATAATCATTGTTTTTGGTGCCTTTTAAAATTTTTAAAGTAGCTTCCTCTACCAAAGTTGATCGAAACTATCAAATTCGTACTTGGTTCAGTTTTCATAAGTCTATCTAGATTTAAGCAAAGTCTACCTGGTTTTAGAAGGATGTTCTTTTATTGGCACTTAAAGTAGGTTTTATCCACAAATTTAGATTCAAGAAGCAAAAAATAGCACCCAAAAATTCTAAAAGGATTTATTGCTAATTCTAGATAGATTTTACACTTCTTGAGCCTGGCAAAAAGTAAAAAATGGAGGAGAGACAGCAGCTGTAGCTGGAAGTAAAAATTTTAACAGGCACCAAAAACAATGAATAATTTATTAAATCTTTTATAAATGAGAATTTTAAAAATTATTGATTGAATAATTATTTTTTTTTATAATTAAAGTTTAATAATTTTAATTATATTTAAATTAATAACAATGATTAATTTTAAAAATTCTCATTTTTAAAAGATTTCATAAATTATTATATTATTTTATTATAAAATAGGTAGGGGGTGGGGAGACGAGTATGAGGAATATGGGGAGGGGTATCTCGGTTAGAACAGATATGAAATTCGGTAATAAATATAATCTATATATTACTTAATAAGAATTTGTATTTAAACAGCTTTGTGAAATAGCCTCAATTTATTTTATTAATTGGATAAAAATATTCTAAAAGTATGATTTATCTAAATTTTTAAACATCTCATCTTACATAGACATTTTTAATAAATCTATACTTAATAAAATAATTCAAAATCATTTTCTTAAGTTTTGATATAGATTTTATAATTTTAATAATTTTAAACAATATTATTAATAAATTATTAAAATTATAATGAATAATATGCTTGAAATTATTGAATTATTTTGAGTTTAAAATAGCTTAAATGATTTGGATAAAATAAACAGAGCTTTAAATATTAAAAATGTGAAGAAAACTAAGGCGGTAGAGTTTCAATAATGTATTGGAAATGTTCATGAATAGAATAAAACTAACAAAATAGTTCCTCATATTTAAATGAAAAAACTATATGACTCACCATCATTAATTGAATAAAGCTTTTATGTTTATTTTTAGACATTAATTAACTCAATAAATTATAAATGAAAATGTTAGATTTAATTATAATTAGGGGGGGGCAATAACTTAACCTATAAAATTTGTATCAGTATAGGATCTCTAATAAATCCAAAATAGTAAGTACAGTTTAATTTAAGGGTCAATAATCATGATTTTGAATTCAAAAACAAAATATTGTTACTCAGTGATGTCGATAAAAATATTTTCATTACAGGTTTTATCATTTTATTTTGAAAATATTAATTCTTTTTTAAAAATCTTTTTTTCTTCAAAAATTAATATTTAATTCAATTTTAAAGTAAGTAAATAACCTCATTCCACTATTAATCAAGTTAAAATCTTTTAAAATAGTATTAATCAATGAATTTAATAATTTTAACTTGATTAATATTGGAATAAGGTTATTTACTTACATTAAAATTGAATTAAATATTAATTTTTGAAGAAAAAAAGATTTTAAAAAAAGAATTAATATTTTCAAAATATAATGATAAAACCTGTAATGAAAATATTTTTATCGACATCACTGAGTAACAATATTTTGTTTTTGAATTCAAAATCATGATTATTGACCCTTAAATTACACTGTGCTTACTATTTTAGATTTATTAGAGATCCTATACTGATACAAATTTTATAGGTTAAGTTATTGACCCCTAATTATTACTATTCAAAGACTAATCTACAATTCGAAGTGCAATTATAATTTTAGTCTAAACCATTATAACTGTAATTTAAATATTTTTATTTGAATGTCTAAATGCTTAATTTCTGAAAGTCAATCTCCAGCACTATCTTTTCATTAATTTAAATCTATTAAAATTTATATATATGTATATATATATAAAACCCCATAGATCAATTAAGACATGAAGATTGGGGAAAATAGAAATCAAATTAAAAACTAATAATTATTGACTAATATTAAATATAATTAGGCTAAAATCAAATTTACACACCCTGATTGGTTTATTTTATAAGGACAATTAATCGAGCCAATAGTTTTAATAATTAGCCCAATCATTAAAATTGTACGCCAATAATAATTAATTTTTAATTTAATTTCTATTTTCCCCAATCTTCATGTCTTAATTGATCTATGGGGTTTTATATACATAAAATTATATTTGCGAATCTTCAGGATTTTCATCCACGTAAGGGTCCCACATAACACAGTTTAGAAACTTTAAATATGTTTAAAACTTCGAAGAGGATTGTTTAAATGCAGATAATATCTAAAGTAAATAGTCAAAATTTAAGAATTCTACGTCAAATTAAAAATAATTTTACAAGTAAAAATCAAAAGAAAGTAGATTTTATCAAAACTAATTAGATAAAAGAGTATTAAGAATTTTCATACAATTATTTATGGTGATAGATATTAATTAAAGGAGTATCGTTTGAGTTATTATCAAATTCTCAAATATAAAATTAATTATAGTAAGAAAATGAATATATTGAACAAGGTCTTGTGGGAATCACTTCTTCTCATCAACAAAATTAAATTAAAATTTTAATTTTCAATATCTTATAGATTAATGAATATACTTTTAAGCTAAAATAAAATCAATAGTCATAAAATATAGGACACCAAGCAAAATTATCTAATTTAGACTATCAAACTTTTACGTAAAATGTTGTTAGTAAAATATCAATAAATTAAATATAACACTTTCACTATTTTGAAGTATATAAAATAGCAATTTATAATAAATAAATATTTCAGAATGAGTAAAATGGGATTTGAATGTAGAAATTATTTTATAAAACTGTTTTAATAAGCTAATTTAATTTCTAATTCTTTCATTCCTTTTGTGTTTTTCAAAGATTCAAGCAATTAGGGTAGTTTTACAGTGTTTTTGAAATTTAATTTGGAGAGAATGGCAAAAATACAATACCAAGCTATATGAAAGTGCGAAGCATTGTACATATTTTTTATATTTATATCTTCATAAACAAAATTTGTGCGAGAGAAATTTTATTGTTGTCACTTGCTTCTGTAATATATTTCATAATTTTTATATAATTATTAGAATACGATAATCCTTCTTATTAAAACTAAATATACGAAAACTGTGTCAACTAGCTGCACAATTCGAAAAAAACCCCTTAACAAAAATTATTAAAATAAAGTTAAATTTAAGGTTAAACATGGTCAATTATTAAGACCCTCATTTGAAAGATGTAAAACTTTCTCTATTTTAAAAATGCCCTTAAATGAGAGATCATATTTTTTAAAGCTGGGAACTAAGGCCTTTTAGCCTATCATAAGTTAATTAAAATATTTCAAATATATAGTAAAATGAAGCTTAAGTTAAAACTTATATTCCAAGTATATAATAATCTAGTCGCTATGGAGTCTCTCACTTATTATAATTTTTTAATAAATTCTATATTAATAGATAATTATAGAGGGTATTGGGAACTTGATTTGTAAGAGGGGGAGTAGTATGATCATTCTTTATTGACTGGTCTCAAGCCCTAATACTTAATTTCCATATTCATTTAAATAATTATATAATATAGAGGATATTGAACAGATTGGCTTAAAAAAACTTAATAATTAATAAAAAATCTGTCAAAAAAGAAAAATATTAAAAATTTCATTAAACGAGGAATAAAAAAGAAGTATGATTTCTTTTTTATATTTTTTTATTGTCAATGTCTTTTTTTCATCTAAAAAATATGTATTAAATTATTTAGTAATAAATTTATTTCAATTTTTTTATGATTAAGCAAGAAACTCAAGACATAGTAAATAGTATATTTATGGATTTTAATCTCGCAAAATACCAAAATATTAATATGATCATAGATCCCTCTCACTTAGAAAAAGAGGATGAAAGTATTTAATAAATTTTATAAAACAAAAGTATGTGAAATCTTTTTGTATGAAAAAAATTAACTCTCTGGAACTTCTGGATGTTTATAAGAAAATTTATTATATCATGCGATAAACTCCATATTATAATATAATGTCAGATCATTACTCAATTCGCTGGTTTATATAAAGTATAAAATAGTGATGTGGAAAATATATTTATATTCATATTATTACACAATTAAATAGGGAAAAATTTCGATTGAGGATATATTTGTATATTACATTTATTTTTATTTTAAGATTAACAGAGCAGAGAAACTTGAAGATTAATTATTATAAAATGTTGAGGATTACAATTCATCTTCTTCATCTTTATAGTAACATTCAATATGCAGCAGTTGCAGCTTATGTAATTTAAATCTTAACTAATTTACTTTAGGAACATTTAATAATTTTAATTGTATTGGAATTTTGATAATTGTTCGGATAGTTCAAAATCTATTTCAAATTCAAGTATTGATGCATCCATTTTCTAAGAATAAAACTTTTAAGCACCGAAAATCAATTTTTAAAATAATTCTCACTATTCCATTTACATGTATGATCTTTGATAAATTCTTTTAAATTTTCTTTTAATGATTTTTTCAGTATTTTTTAATATATATTTATTTTAAAATCACAGCCAAAGCAGAAGCCATATCGATGAGAGCACATCTATTTAATTTAAATTATATATAAAATATTTTAGCTCAATATGAACCCTTTTAAATCAAACATAAAGTTTATACTTTTAGAATAATTTTACTTATTAATAGTTTTGCCTGTAAATAATATAAAAATAACTTATCAAATGAGAGTAATTTTTCTTTCTTTAAATATGTTCAAATAATAGTTAAGTGTTTTTTCAGCTAAATATATGTTTATTTATGAAAAATTTTTAATAAATTTTTTTTAAAAACTGTATGATAATAAAGTATTTTTAATAAAAGTTTTAAACTTAGAGTTTTGATAAGCTAAAAGTATTTATTATTATTAAATATAAATAAAATGATAAATCAGTTCAATTTTATAATTTACTACAAACTTTTAAGATCATCATCTATATTATATTATTTTATTTTTGAATTATCGTATTATGTTTTGCTGAATTTATATAATAAAAAACTTTAACATAATTATAAAATTATATTTAAACCATTAAAAAAATTTAACTTAGATTATGAATTATATTTTAAGTAAAAGATTATAAACTGATACATTTTTTACAAATGATTTTAATAGTGTTTTATTTTATAAACTAGAATACAAAAATAGAAATAATTAGATAAAAATATTATTAAATGAAATATAAACAAAATCTTTAAGAAAATAAAACTACTCATAAATATTAATAAAGAGAAATAAAAGAAGGGTTTCAAATTTGTAGATTTGGATCTGGTAAATATTAGAATGCTATCGTATATAATAACAATAGTATTGTTGAAATACAAATAATTAGATAGTTTACAAAATAATGGCTTTACATAGCGATGATTAGGTGGGGTGTCTTTATTTTTGAACAGATAAATTTTATATAACTTTAAAAATTATTAAATTTGATGTTTAGTTAAAACTCAGAAGGAATTTCCAATTTAGATTGATTTTGAAGTTTTTTTAATAAAAATTATTTTAAAACACTTTTCAATCATTATAATTTAGTAAATAAACTTTTAAGTATTCATAAACTCGGATAAATAATCAATTATAAATGTAAAAATTTGTCCAATTTTAGCTAAATAACTTAATTTTTCATAATTTTTATGGTAATTATTAACTATTATACTGCTTTATTATCATAAATCAATATATCATTAGACTATTTGAATATTTCCTAAATTATTAAATTTATTTCATTAAAAATAATTAATAATAATTATACGCTATACCTTAATATATTTTTAATTAATGACAAAATAAAATAAAAAGCAGTATGATTGTAAATTAATTGATATATTAATTCTTAAAATCATACTGCAATTATTAATAATGATGGCGATATCCCCTAAGAGGTTTCACCAAAGAGTTCTTAAAGACACAAAAAGGGGACACATACTAAGTAATCCATAAATCTTATAAACATTAAGACAAATTCTCAATAAGCATAGATTTATTAAAAATAAATATGTAAAACTATAATATAGACTTATATATAGTTTTTTTTATATAATAAGTTCATTGCCTAATAACTAGGAACTTAAACTTTAGTAGTTATAATAATTTGAACAAGACAAGAATAATAATAATAATAATAATAATAATAATAATAATAATAAGTGGCAGATCATTTATTATTTATAATTTCAAATAATTTTATATATTTAATCAGTCAGGAATGTGCGAAACTTCCCTACTTCTAGAGTTTTTGTGGAAAAAACAATTCTTATAATTTATAAAATTCAAAAAAATCAACTGAAGCAAGTAACGTGAATTCCAAAAAAAGTCCTATAAAATTTGATTTAATTTTATGTGAATTTTATTTATTAAATTTGATTTTAAATGAATAAATATATATTCCAGCTCCTTATATCAAAACATAATGAACATTAATGATGAGGAACTTTATTAAATAATTTTAATTGTTTAAAGTTAATTTTATTAAATTTTTTATTTTATTTGCAATTTTTAAAAAAATTATTTTAAGACAATATTAATCCAGTTATATTAAAAAAATATAAAAAGAAAATAACGTATAAATAATCAAAATATTTATTCCATTTTTCTTTATTAAAAAAGAATTAGTTGTTAATTTTTATATATTAAATTTATATTCAAACAAAAAAAATAAAAGAGAATTATATATTTTTTATATTAATTAGTAATTCATAAATTTACAGATATTTAACTAATCTTTAATATAAATATATCTTTAACTATAAAATTTACATATCATTATTTGTTATGAAAATTAATTCACTAATTTTAAAGGACTATATATATTTATAATTTTCTAAGGAATTTTTAATGGAGAGTGTTTCCTCTTTAGATTTATAGGAAGAACAATGTTGATTCACAAAAGATTTCATTCCAAATATATTTTAATTTATATAAATAAATTGTTCATAATATTTGTTTGATATTAAGATAGTATTATAAATTAAAATAAAATTTAATAAAATTTATAATTTTTCCAAAAGTTATAAATTTTAGAATATTAACAAGCGTAAAAACATAATTTGTCGAAGCATAATTTATTTCCTTTTATAATATATTGTGAAAATAAACATTATTATGTAGATTTTAAAATACCTTTAATTCCAAAAAAATAATTTTTATTTAAATTTCTATTATAGAGTTATTTTATTATTTTTTATAAATGATTTGCTTTTTAAGATAATAGATAAATCATTTAATATCTAAATTGAATTTGTATTTCTTTTTTACAAAAAAATGTTCAAGAATATGCAATATATTTACAATATTAAATTATTAAATATTTTTAACTTTAATTTTTATTATCAAAATATATTTTTTGATATTTCAATTGTAAACAAATTTAAGGTTTTAAATGTTTATGTACAATATTTTTATTTAAAACAAAGATATATAATTTCTTATATGATAGATTTGTAAATTAAATTTGAAACATGCTAATGTGAGGGGAGTTAATAATATTGTATTATTCACTTTTTAAACAATTATTTTTATTATTTTTCCATAAAAATTTGTATTAATCTAAAAATTTGTATAAATCAAAATTCAGTAACTGAGTGATTTTTTTTATCTAATTATATATAACATAATATTATATTTAATAAACATTCTCTATTATATTATTTTCTTTTAAAAGGCTATCAAATAAATATTTGTTAGTTTGATTTAAAAGAAAAGCCAAAAAAATTAAAAATTTTAGAAGTATTACTTTTTTTGATGATACAATTTGTTAGTTTCTTGCGTTTTTACTAAAATTATCATTTTAAATTGGACTATTCTATAGTCTTAAAAGTAGATATTTATTTTTAATAAACATCCCACTCTTATTATATGAAGTATTAAATATTTTATATAATATTAATAATTCAATTTTATTTGTATAAATTCTTAAATTGGCTAATTTATGACAAAATAAAATAAATAAAAGAATTATATTAAGATAGAATATTTATATAAATTATTGAATTACATGAAAGATTGAGCATTTTAATGCTATAAAAATATAAATATTAAAAAATATTTATAAAATCAATAAATTCTAATTTAACCCTATTTATTTTTAATCATGATGAAGTATATTTAAAAATTTAATTCGAAAATATCAATAATAAAAGAAAAAAAATAAAATTATCTAGATTATTATTTATTTTAAATAATTTTCTCGTGGTAAAACTTTTATATTTTAAAGTTTATTTTATTAAAAGTATTACAATATATAAATCATAAAAATTATATATTTATTGATGTAAAAAAGTTTCATATTAAAATTAGTTCTCACCTTATTCTAGATTCACTTTATGATATTAATACTTCTCTTCTAATTGTATATTTTTATTTATTCACAAATAGTTCTATACTTTAATTTAATTATAAAATAATATAAACTAAATTACACTAATTTGAAAGTTATATGCCAATATATTTTATAATTTTATTAAAAAATACTTTGTTTCTAATTTTTGAGAGATATTTTATTGAAAAGTTTATCAACTCATTATTTGAAGTCTGAAATAATTTATATCATCATAATATATTATTAGAAGCAGTAGTAGTATTAAGTAAATCAGAGGTAATTAAATTTAATCTAAAATACTCGATAAAATACCCAGAAAGTATAAATGTAAGCGAATCGTCAATTAAGACTCTAAAAAATAGTCGCGGTCCCCCGCTCTCCTCACTTGTGATTCTCAATCTATGCCTTTGCATGTTCTTGCCTCTTCTTCGATTCTTCGATAACATCTCCTTGTACAAGTGGTTGTTCCTCTTTTTCTTCATCGATTTCTCTTGTCTCATCTTTTGGTTTCTCTGAGTTTGGTTTGAATTTTCCATTGAAAAGATAGCCTTCAATTTCGGGGGCCTCCTCCACTAGCTCATTGAATTTCCCTTCGTAGTCTTCGTTTTCATTCTCAATCTGAATTTTTTCGTCATCTCTCATAATAATGTCGTCCCATTCATCTATTTTTGCGTTGAAGGATATTTAACCATTACCTAAGTCCTCATCTGCATGTTGCCATAATAGTTCTTTCTTTCTTTCCATGTCTTATTCTTGTTCAGCCTCCTTGATCGTGATCTCTGATTTCCCAATCTCCATCCTTGGTAAACCTACTTCTAAGTTGAACATGAGGTAATATATCAATATTTTTATCCAATCTTAGGTAAAGATTTATAATATAGGTTCCACTTGGAAATCTAGGGCTAAATGATTGATTGTCAAAATGGCCGCGACTCTGAAGTCCTCTGGATCTCTTACTTACTTAGTAAAGTCCTGTTTTGCTCTCCATTTTCTTCACCCAGAATATCTTGCCTTCCATTAAGTAGTTTAGCTTTATGATGCTCTTTTGAATTACCGCTATGCGAATCTGCTGTTTTCCATTTTTTAGTTAGTTGTTCTGATGGTTCTTTCCAAGCCTCCAATCCCGTTGTCATTCACGACTATTCATGGAAGAATTATAAAGTCGTGGCTTCTTTGGTTGAATTATACTTCTTCAATTAAGTCCGAAGTCATTTCTATAGTCTCGTCTGTTATGTGATTTCTTCCTCCTCAAACTTATTTTTGTTTCCAGTGCATTACAACTCTATCAAGCTACCTATTTCTTTTTCTTTTGGGTTAGTCACTCTATTTTTCAGGATTAAAACTAGCTTTTTTTCCAGACAGAGTAGAAAGCTTTTTGGAGATCGACCAGTAAATAAGCTTCCCTTTGTTTGATCTTTCTTCTCGATGATTTTATGTGTTCTAGCATTCTTATTAGATTGATGTGGGTGCTCTTGTTTTCTTTGAATTAATTTTGGTAGTTCCCTATTGTCAATATTTCACTCTTGGATTCAGTAACTTTGTTAATTATTACCTTTTCCACTATTTTACTTTCGTTGAAATTTATCACTATTCGTCTTATATTACTGACTGCTGGGTATAGATCTTTCTGGTCTTTGCTCAGTAGAATTAACCTTCCCTCTATAATGTACTCTCTGTTTATTATTAAGTCAGTTTGATATTTTCTCACTTACTGTCTATTTCATTCTTTTAGATTTAAGCAACATCTTTCCATAAAAATCATCTGGGCCAATGGCTTTGTTGAAGTTACACTCCCCAATACTTCTTTTTATATCTTCTTCATTACAGAATTTTTATTCTTCAAAGTTTTCGTTCATTATATCATCTATCCTGTTTAGCTCTTATTGTTTAATTCCTCTTTTATCTTTAAAACATTTGCCCATAAAATTCTAGGATTTGTTTTCTTCTCTCTCCTATTTCTACTCTCTCATCTTTTATATTTAATCCTTTTATTTGTTGAAATTGTTTCTAAGTATTTGTTAATATTTTTAAAAAGAACCCTTTTACATCGTTCTTGTGTAGGCTCTGCACTAAGTCTATAATTGCTTTCCTCCATTACACCTTTGTCTCCTGGAATGCATCTCTTAATTTTGTATTATTATTATTCTTAATCGCCCATTCTGGTGGTTGTTGGAACCAGTTCTTCCCCTTGGTTTATCTCCCTAATTTATCTTCAAAACCTTTTTGGATCGGGTTTTCTATGTCATCTACTGATATTTCCCTTCCTTATTCAATAAAAGTCGTTCTCTAATATCCTTATTGTACTTTCCTCGTCCGTTAATTTGAAATCATTTTCTTGGTATTATATTTTGAGTATTACTTAAATGAGTTTGTGGTCTGTTAGTGTCATTTAATTTGTATCCATTATTTGCACTTTTGTTTTAGAGATTTTATCATATAAATAAATCTATTTTGGAGTTCTTTAATCTCGTCGTTCCAATATGGGGATATAAAAGCTGTAATAATGTGAAGAGGAAAGCCTCCCACATTCAGTATTGTCCAAGTTACGTATTGTTTCAAGGTTTTTATCGTTTTAATATCGAATTTGCCGTTATTCTTCACCAATACTACTCCATTTCTAGCCAGTTGGGTCTGTGCTCTTTTCTTGCTGTTGATACCAATTATCCATTCTAGCCTAGTTTCCGCTAGGCCTATATAGTCAGGGTTATTTTTCTCTATTTCTCTGAGTAGTTAATCTTGTTTGAGTTTTGAGTTCAGACCTCTAACTTTTTGCAGTCAAATTTTGAATTCCAATGTCTTCATGTTGTTGATCTATCTCCTTGCAAATGATGTCCTTTCTTCTTTTAGATCTCCATTTCTCCGCAATTATCTCGTTCCTTCTCACCCATCCTTCTGCCTCTCTCACTGTTTGGTAAAATTTGAGCTGTCAGCTTTTGTCAATCTTGACCTGAAATTGGTTTATGTTTTTGTAGTGATTGTGATTCAACTAAACATTCAGGTTTTGGTACACTTAGTTTTACGAATTCGAATTTGAGTTTGAATATTCAAAGTATTTTTCCAGTGATTGCTGATGAGGATTGATTTTCACTTCTTGGTCTTTATCTTCCATATAGACCGTCAAATTTCTCCTCAAACTAGTTGGCTGTTATTCATTCTCCATTTTTCCCGCGCCTTCTTTACTGTCTTAATAATTTTTAATTAATTAGTATCTTAATTTTAATATATTATTATACAACCAAAATATTATAATTATACAGCAACTTATCTAATTATTGTAAAACAATTTTTAAATTTAATAATTCCTAATTTGAAGAAATAAAATTAAACTTAGAAAAATATCCAAAAGTTTAAATCAACCAAACATTTATAATCGAAATTAAGATTTAATTGGCATTTTCATTCTTCAAAAAATAATTTAAATATAATATTTTAAAGTTAAAATTACTGACCTAGTTTTATTTGAAAATTTTGACAATTTTTTATGGTTAATTATGTTTTATTTAATGATATTCAATTAGTTTAAAAATAAATTTACCTAACAATAATATTCTATCTTAAGCTATAAACTTTAATCCATAGTTTATATCATTATGATGTCAAAATAAAATGGATTCACTAAACTATTATTTTCTGAATTATTTCTATTTTAATAAAATCAATACTTATAAAGTTTTATTTGTGAGTAGAATAGGGTGCAATTTCTTATTTTATTTCTTCGCTAGTGATAATATTTGATTAATAATAATTGCAACTTAGGAATCAATAAAATAAATAGAATTTAATAGGAAGTATTTTATAATCAAATAATAGAATATAATTTCTTATACTCAAAAAATTTCACTATAATCTTAAAAGTGACTATGTCCCAATCTAATAATGCAGAATTACAATTAATTGTTAAAATTAGCTGAAATTATATAAACTTTGTTTTTAAAATATTCTAAATTTCAGGAGCTTTAAACTTTTAAAGTTGCCTTTACTCTAAAATTCTTGGAGTTGGGATTGTCATTCAAATTATTTTATTTTGAAATTTTTTTGGTGATATTTTTATGGCCAAATTTAGTATCAGAAATTTTATAATGAATTATAGATAACGATTTATTTTTATTCAAAAAAAGCAATTTAAGACTAAATTATTGTAGGAATACAATTGATTTGGGAAAATGAATTTATAATAAATTAATTAATTATCAAATTAGTGGTAGTTAACTTTATCCTAGCCTAGAGAATATGGTACTTGTTTATAGAGAATTCAAAATCAGCTGGACTTTACTATTAGCGGTACCCCTCTATCACATCCCTGTAGCGAGATAACTCGACTTCAATTTTGACATGAAAATCAACTAAACAAATCACCCAAAATTAAAATCAATTTATCTCGGTCCAGAGATACGATAGAGAGGTACTGCCAATAGTAAAGTCCAGCTAATTTTTAATTCTCTATCGAACAAGTACCATTTTGTATAGGCTAGGATAAAGTTAACTGCCACGATTTCAATTATTTAATATATTAATTATAAATATCTTTCCTAATCAAATGTATTCCTACAATAATAACAATTAAAAATGCAATTAATTGAAGTTATAAAAATAATATACTACAATTACATGAATCATATAACTTATATTCAATTAATTTGAAATTTTGCAAATAAAAGCGATTCTTAAAATAAAACATCTTGCTTTAATTGATAATTTAAAATAAGATTATTTTTTAAATAATAAATTAAAAAAGTTATGCTGTCTCCCTTCACTATCATTCAAAAAGTAAACAAAAGTATTACAGATAGACACTAAGAATCAATCAGTGTTTGAACTCTCCAATATTCAAATTATAAAAAAAATAAATAAAATTAATTTACTATTTAAGAAATTTATTGAATAAATTTATTTTATAATTAAAAAATCACTTATAAAATCAAATTAAACTTGACAAATTTTAGCTCTTATATATTTTTAATATATTAATAACCCATTAGAATCGGAATAAAAAAATAATAGAATTAACAACAAGAGTAACATAGTGTCTTAGCAAACAGATAATAATAAAAAGCTTGCTGACATTAATAAAAATCATAAATCGAACAAAGTAGCTCCTAAAAGACATATAATAGTTAGTGACTCACCTTAATTTTATTATTTTTATGATTGGTAAATTAATATATATAAAATTAAAGTTGTTTTAACCTTAATTTTCTTTATATTCTAAAGGCTTATCAACAAGGAACAATACAATTTATTAAATGAAAAATTGAGTATTATTATTTATAAATTTCAAAAAGTCCACTTTATCATCATAATGAATCTCCTAGCAATTTTATATAAAAAAATACTAAGGTAATTGTAGGATATTATTGATTTATAAAATTAAATTAATAGATTTTTAAAGTCATTGAAATTTTTTAATTTAAATTAGGTCCTCAAAATTATAACATACGTTGAGTTTTCTGATTGATTCCGCAATTTATATAAGGATATTTTTTTGTTTGAATACTCTTCTAAATAGAAAGTAGTTATATCTCTTTTATCATAAAAATTTAAAATAGTGCACCCAAATTTTTTCTATGCTTGAATCATTGCAAAAAATTAAAATGAAATCTAATTAATAATTAATTTATTTATTCAAAATTGATATTTAAAATTTTAGCCAACACCCCTAAAAAATACCGTTTTTATAGTATTTGAAATCTGTTATCAATCTTTTTAAATTGCAAGTTCTCAGATTTTTCATCTATGTTAGGCTCACCACTAAAGATATTTGAAAATAAAAAGAATATAAAAATGGACAAGCATGATGTTTTTCAATGTCCGGATAAAAATGAGGCTAAAATTGATGGAATAAATGTCTACTAAGCTGATTCAAAGTTGGAATATCATTAATAGAAATAATCTCAAAAAACTTATTTTTTAGAGTGCTTATGTTTTTATATAAATTATTGATTATTTCCTCAATTTTCTCAATTATTTACACATTTAAAATTTCTTATAAATATATGGTATATTATTTGCTAATAGGATGTCGCTTAGTTAAATTCTTATGGAGAAAAGACCCAAAACATTATATTATTTTAATTATTATATAATATTTCAGTAATATTAATATTTATCTATTTTAAATATTAAGCTAAAACATACCATCTAATGAAGCTTATCTCGCAAAATAAAGTTCAAAAAATTATTAATATTAGAAATAATAGAATGATTAACATGAAAACATCATTTCATTCTCCATTCATTCAAAACCTCGAAACCCCTTAAGTTGTTTGATTGAGTTTTTGAATAATAAAAGGCTGCAATTAACGCATGCTTATTAAGGTTTTATTAGGATTTATGTTGCAGTTTAATGTTTAAATATTAGTAATTTAAGAAATTAAATCAAGTGAGTTTTTTTTAATAAAAATTTCACACACTAGTTTAGAGTTGTCTCTAGTCTCTACTTTTCTTGGTTGCTGGAATGATAATTCTTATTGGTATGATTAAAGTAATACAGCTCATCTTAAGAAATTAGCTCTCATTTATTTTACTGATAAATTTTATTATAATAATGAAAAATATTCATGCATATACTCTATAAAAATAGAGCAATAAACAATCTAGTATATTTTTTTCCTGAGAGGTAAGGAAAATAAAGTAAAATAAATGGCTGTAATTTGAAATATTTTGCGAGAATAATATATAATTTAGTAAATTAAAATATTCCTATTGAAGTTTTGTTTCTCAAGGAGGTCCTCCAAATCAAGTCTGAACTTAATTTGGATATAAAGTTATTAAAATTCTTTTAATTTAATTTGCTCCTAATTAAGTTTTAACCTTAAAATTTAACTCCTTATTAAGTTTGAAATTAATTTTGAGGACTTCCTAAAATAATTAAACATTATATTTATAGGAGCAATTTTATCGAAATAAATTGATTAAAATGTAAATCAATCTGTGAAACTTGGAGCAAGTTTTTCAATGCTTCTCTGCATAACTTTTCAGTGCTGTCCTCCAGTAGTATCTCCCTATTTATTAGTAAGATTTTAATAAACTTAGAATGGATATCCATAATTTTAAATTTGTTAACATTTCTAGAAAGAGGAAACAAGATGGAGTCTATGAATGATGCAATTAAAATAATTAAGTTTCAAAATTTAATAGATAATTTCGAAGTAAAAAAGAAGACCTCTATAGATAATTATCTTAGCAAGAAAAAATTTTAACTAATATTAATATACTACCATAGTTGGATTGTTCTTGCCAACTCAGGAAGGAACAAAATCTGATTCTAAGAATCACTAAGGGAAGAGAAAAAGTTATTAAGACTACTCTAATCTAATAAAGATGATGAGAAACCTTCCTACTCTAAATATCAGTAACAAATTTATATAATGATGCTGTGAGTGATCATGATGTTGCTCTATCTTCCATCAAAGCTGCAACCCTTTAATAGGATGCCAAAGAGTAAGTTCTTTTTTGGCGTCCTTAGAACTTTGAAACTTGAGTGCTTAAATGGGGTAGTTTAAGAAGCTCACAATAAACGCTATTGCATCTCCCCTGAAGAAAAATGAGAAGCAAGGAATTAAAATTAGTTACTCTCCTGGTTGTAGGAAAGGCAGAAGCATCCATAAATCTCTATTAAGCTTAGTGATCTAATTTTATTTAAAAAAAAACCTGGCGCTGCGATATATTTGATAAAAGAAAGTAGCAAATTAAAAAAATACATAAATTATCAAGTAAAGCATAAATGGAGTAAATTATTCTTCAAAGATTTATAAAAGTCACACAAGACATACTTCCAATAAGAAAAGAAAAATAGGCCCAATCAAGACTTAAGAGAAAAAATAGAAGCCAAATGAGCTTGTTTTATAAACGAATTTATTCATTCAATTGAATATAATACTTATTTTTAAACACAAAATATCCCTTCTCTTGCGCAAACTTTAGCTTTATAATCGCTGTCTCTTTTAGCAGCACTCTTAATAAAATTTACTGTATCAATCTTTAAATCATGCATTATATGGTAAGGCAGCAATTATTATAATGACCTTTAAAAAACTCACAATATAATTTGATTCCATTGAACTGAGGACAGTAGAGATCATTAAATACAGATATTACTTTTAGTCTCTCATATTCATTCTTTGAGTCTTTGATTTAATAACCCGACAAGTTATCAACGAATAATAAAATCTCTTGGTCACTGTATTTGTCTCTTATTAGTTATTGTAAGAACTTAATATATTATTCAGTCTTTTTGGAGTGAAGGTGAAAATAACATAAGTCTAAAGGCCAATTTCTTCACTGATTCCACCAAGAATCGCATGGGTTTAAACCTTAATTTTTAATCATAAACTTCTATGTTGCTGTAACTTTTTTACCAAAGATCTCGGTTAAAGGTATTAAAGGTGAATACTGCTCATCAGCGTGTATGAACTTTATATCATGCTATTAAACCCTACGATTTTAATCGAAAATAATTTAAATTATACTTATAAAATGGAATTCTAAAGTCAATGACTCTCTTAATACGATTGACTGTCTTGTAATATATTTCATTCTTTTATATATACATGTAAGCTACCAAATAAGCAGAGATGTGAATCTCAGGATTTTTGCGATGAAACATCACAGCCCTCTGTGCTAGAATGAAATGAGCCCATTATTTAAGAGTCTAATCATTAATAAGATAATCAATGTAATGCTGCTAAAATTTTAAAGGTCTCTTAGGCTTAGAATTAAGATGCTTTTTCTTTAAATTCAATGCTAATAGACGGTGAGACCTCACAGTTGCAGGAGAATTGTGGAGCAGCCTTGGTGTAGATGTGTAATTTAGAATACGCTTAAGTTGATCACTATAATCATCTAATAAAAAACGTAGCTTAAACAATAAATCTATATACTCACTGTCATAAACTCACCCTAAACCTCGCATATATTCACTTTAATTACTAATTTTTATCATTCAAAACTCAATTAAACAACTTCAAGGGTTTTGGGGTTTTGAGTCTATACTATAATTATTTAAGTGATTTTTAAAAATTATAAAATAATTTACTATATTTATAGGAGAAAATATTGAACTTCAATATCAAAGGAAATATTCGAAAGAATTAAAATGCAACAAAACATAAACCACTAAATTTTAAACTCAAAAACAAAATTAATTGAACATGATTTATTTTTAATTAAAGCAATACTTTTTTCACTAAAATATTTAGTTTTATAATGATAGCTTCTGAGACAAATGATTTAGTTAATAAAATATCTTAAGACTTTAACATTGAAAAATAACTTATAAAAGTTAGAAGCATTACTCCAATTTTAATTGATGACAACGTTGCATTAGTTTTAAAAACAAAAAATCTTATTAAATATAGACTTCATTTTTAATTGAATATATAATACAATCATAATCATTATAATATTATTATTGCTGAAATAAAAATAATTTGGGAAAATTAAATCAAAATTAATAATAAGTTATTATAGTTATTGGCAGTTAACTTTCTGGAAACCTGGAAAATATGGTACTTGATCGATAGAGAATTTAAAATTAGCTGGACTTTACTATTGACTGTAAACTTTTATTGCATTCCTGGAGCAAGATAACTCGACTTTAATTTTTGGATGATTCTTTTAGTTGATTTAATGCCAAAATTAAAGTCTAGTAATCTCGTTTCATAAATGCGATAGAAGGGTACCGCCATTAGTAAAGTCCAGCTAATTTTGAATTCTCTATCGATCAAGTACCATATTTTTCAGGTTTCCAGAAAGTTAAATGCCACTAATTATAATAAATTAATTATTAATTTAGTTTTAATTTTCCCAAATCATTTATTTTACAGCAATATTATAAATATTATTATTGCAAGAGAAAATATGAAGAAATGCTATACTTTATCAAAAGAATTCTCATAAACAATCCAAGATATTAAAAATAGTTACATCAGTAGCTTTAGTCATTTATTATTTTCATAATAATAAGTAATAATATGATAATGTATTTTTTTAAAAAAATAATAGGTTAGTATCTTTTTTAAATTTAATATGCTCTAAATAAATATAATTATTTCATTGCTCATTAGACTCTGTATCCGTATCGAATTCAAGCGTTGAGTTATCTTATCTTAATGATAAAATTTCACGACAAGATTTAAATAACTAATCAAACAAATCTCATTCCCCCTCCTCCTTTTGCCCATATCAATAAATATGATATGTTCAAAATTTAAATATCATAAGTATGAAAAAGAAGATCACTCCGATAATAGTTATACCATTAATAATAAAATTAGTAAGTGTAAAAATTAAATAATTTAAAAGTTCAATTAAAACCCTTAAATTTAAATTTAATGTTTCAGATTTAATTAAATTAATTAATTATTTTCTTCTGCATATATTTGATTGAAAATATTCCTCACCTTTTTATGTTTATATTTATAAATCAATTGTAAATTAGATATAAAGCTTTAATTATATATTAATTCCCATTATAATCAAGATAAAATTAAAAATAAAAACTAAAATTTAAAAATTAAAAATTATTTTTGTTACCCTTAACTCCAGTTGTGTGTAAATAAAGCAAGAAAATATGTTAAATAAAACTCCTTGATTAAATTTAATCAAAATCAGATAATAAGGGAAAATAGAATAAGATTTGAATTGAGTCCTAAAGGAAACTTTTTTATAATATTGTGTCAAAAATAATTAATAGATGTTTAAAATTTATGTTTAAAGAAAAGATGTTTCACTTTTAAGTTTAATCATCCTCATTTTCCTGGAATTTATAATTTTTTATAAGGTATTAATAGGGAACCAATTAATTTGCTCATCATTTCTTTTTAGGCAGTTAATCTTTATTTTATTTTTTTATAAACCTAATTTCAGTTTTTTTTGAACAAGGTGTATTTTTCTTTTTATATTATAATAGGATATATCCTATATATTTAAGTGAGGAGGGTAATTAGAAATAATTTAGAATATATTATATTACATATTAGAAAATTTTTAGTAAAAGATCTATAAAATATTAAAATATTATTTTTCTAAGAAAAGGTAAAAAAAGAGCTTCTATATATTTGTATTGTGGAAAACATACTTAAAATAAAGGAAACAATCAGTAAATACTTGGCTTAATTAAAAATAAATTGATTAAAATATCCATGAAATTTTGAGTATTAATTTGCAGATTTGGATCTAGTAAACAACAAAAGTTATATAACCTTAGCAATACCACTATTTTTAATAAGAATAGTTAATTAAATGTTTAACTTAATATTTTTAATATATATCTGAATAAAAGGTTCAATGTTTATTAAGAAAGAAATTATGATATTGACAAGTCTTTACATACTTAAATTAAAAATTTAAAAAAATTGTAAAGATAAGAAATTTCAATTTAAATCAATTTTTAAGTTTTGGATTTAAAATTTGTCTTATTAAAAATAAAGTGAATATATTCTGTAATTTTATTAAATTAATTCTATTATAAGGACTAGTAGTATTATAAGCTATAAGCAATTCTTAAGATATCAATTCTTTTATATATTTTTAAAACAAATATAAATTTTACAATAAACCAAATAAAGATGCTTTTTGAAATATTCCACAAAACATTGCATCTTTAATAAACAAAAAAAGAGACGCAGATAAATTAAAATTTGAAACTTAGGTTCAAAAAATATAATATAATAAAGTAGTTCATCTCAATGAATTTTTATAGGAGATAAAGTTTTAATAAAAATTATATTTTTTAATTTTAAGTACATTACACATATCTTCCTAATTATGTAAATGTCTATTTCATAATAAATATATAAAATTAATTTATTAAAATTTTAGGATAAATTTTTTAATTTTTAAAATTTACTAATTTTTTTATTTTACTTTTTTTAATTACTAAAGACATCTTAGTTAAGTTTTACAGTAACAATATTAGAAAATCTACTATTCTTATAAATAGTATGACATTTTTAAAAATGTTATTTTATTGCTAATGAATAAGTTTAGTAAAGCAAAAACCAAAAATAAAATGTATATTAAAATGAATAGAATAGTATTATTCGTTGAATTTAAAATAATTTAAAAGCATTATTTAATTTAAAACTTCTTTATGATTTGCAAAATATTTATAAATTTAAGTTAATAAGATAATTTTGGAACAATTAATTGTATTAAAGTAGAATATGAAAACAGAGACACTTTTTTGTAATTTTTCAGATAATTAAATTTCAATAATAAATAAAATCTCCAATAACTCATGAAGTTTTAAATTATTAAATTTAGTGATAACTTTACAGATAATAAAATAATAAGTTTTATTTTCAATTTCTTATTCAAGATTAAATAGACAGTAAACTTCAAAAATTTTTTTTTAATTTGTTGACTATTTTTAGTATGATAAAAATTAAAAATAGATACACTTATTTATAGTTAACATTAAAAACATTTTAAGATAGCTTTCCATAAATAATTTATTTTATCTTGATTTTTTATAAAAGCATTTTCTCTTATATTTGTCAATTTATACCCCTTATTTTTCACTTAGAAAGTGATTCTCTAATGAATATAATAAGTCAAAACTTTAGCTACTGAGTTATAACTTTTTATAATTATTTTGCTTACATACATATGTGTTATTAAATTTATATTGAGTATTTTTAATGATAACACCAATACACCTCACATTCAAATTCAATATAACCTAAGTATATTATTAACCAGAGTAAAATAGTAATTTAATGCCATTATATTAATTTCATTAAGCAATAAAAATTATAAATCTCAAAATAATGATTGATCATAATTTATTTGGAGATTTTAATTAAGAACTTAATTATAGAAAATTTAGTATCATTTAGAAGATTCTGTTGTTTATACCAAAATTTAAGTATTAAAAATAAATAGATATTTATAGTTGTCTTAAATATTAATTTTATTTTAAATTGGGTAATTCAATTTAATTTTAGCCAGATTTTATTAGTAAAGGTTTTTTAATAACTTGCTTATTAATAGAATACAATAAAACTGTAATTAAAACTTTTAATTTCAATTATTTAAAAATGATTCTTTATTCCAAATATTTATTTAAAAGTATTACTTAAATTTCATTATACATTATATTAATTTATTTTTGTTAGGTTAACTTTTAAATATATTCAATGTACTCTATTTTGCACATTTTTATCCACATATTGATTAGTGAGATTTAATTTTAGATTATAATATAATTTATATATAAAAATGCATTTTTTATTAAAAAATACATAATGTTATTAAGTGATAGGAAAACGTGATTGTTATTAAAAATCTTTTAAAAAAAATTAAATTTATAAATAATCTCATTAATTATAAATTAAATAATATATGAAAAAATGGTTTAAGGATTTATATCAAAATAAATAAAAAAAGAAAGTTATCAATTAACAATTATCTGAAGGAACAGAATTATTTAGTAAATTTTATAATTAATTGAGATATCTTTTTAACATCAACAAAAATAGGAATTAAGGACATTAATAATATAGTGTCTATTTATTTTATTGAAATCAGATACTAATTAATAAAATATAACCTTTAATATATTTTCAAAATAATTTCCAATGTAAGCAGATATGGTACTTTTTAATTAATATTGTGCTTTGAGTATGATTTAGATTAATATAAAAATTTATAAATTAAAGCTTGCTTAAGAATAAATTATAAATACATTCTATATAACTTTAGTTTGAATCTTATAGGATATAAGTATTAAAATTAATATTTTAAAAATATTATTTATGAATTTTTTGAAATTAAAAATTGTAATTAACTATATAAAAACTGAAAATAATTAGAAATTTTAAAATGAAAATGGATCAGAGAGGTTTCAGCCCATAACTGCAGAAGTAAGGAATAAAATTAAAATATCATCATTTTTCAACTAATTCTATTTTATTTACACAAACATAATATTTAAAGATTGGAGTTCAATGCAATTAAACAGGAAAAGATGAGAAATAAAATTAAATTTCTGGAATTAGCAGAAATTAAAATGCTTCATGCTTAAATCTAGATGAGAGCATTACAAAAAGGTGAAATTATAATAATCCTAAGCCTGTACAAAAATTCATCAATCTAAAATACCAAACCTGCTTCGCTCAAATACAATGATTTTGAAAAATAATAATAAATAAAAATTATTAATAGTCATAATTAAGATCAGTTTGTATTTTTCTTTAAAATAAGGGTAATAATACTCTTTATACATTGACATTTTTTATAATTATCTCAAATATAATTTACAATTATCAAATTGTGACTGTTTTTTGTATTTTTGATATTTAACATTTCCTATTCTTTTGTATTTTAGCAATAATAATTTATTAGAAGAGGAATAAAATTATTAATAATATTTTGTAGGAAAACATTCGAAACTAGGAAATTAATTATGTATAAATTATTAATAAATAAAATTATTGACAGTTAAAGTTGGCTAATTTAAACGATCTTCGGCTCATTCGATAGAGAATTTAAAATTAGCTAGACTTTAGTATTGAAGTATTATTTTATCTCATCCCTGAGTTTACTCGACTTTAATTAAACGTCATTAAATTCATTAAATTGTACCCTCACATTAAAGTGAAGTTATCTCACTCCCCGCCAATAAAAATGTCAAGCTAATTTTAAAATCTTTATCGAATGAGCCTTAGATCGTTTAAATTGGCCAACTTTAACTGCCAATAATTTTATTTATTAATGATATAAATATAATTAATTTCCCAATTTCGAAATTATCCTTCAATAATTGTACTAAGCATTATTAGTATTTATTGAAATCATCACATCCAATATATTAAGAGATATTTATCATAAATAATAGTGCCCTTCAAAAATTGGAAATAAGGAAACATATTATTTATAATTTATAGAAATAATCTTTATTGGTAAGAATTTTTAATTTTCTAAATTTAGAAATAGTAATTATTTTTTACAGCTTATAATTTTTATAAACTATATATTGATTAAATTTTTTAAAAAAGATTTTTCAAATTAAAATATTACTTATATATTTATAGTAGAATCATCATAACAAATTTTCATAATAAATTAATATTTGATTGATTACTTAAATAAAATATTATATCATTTATTGAAATTAGAAAATAGACCCCTTTATGAAATAAGTCGCTATGTAAAAACATATCTATATGAACTGCTAAAAGATTCAACATAATTTTTAATTAACCATTTTTGATTAATTATAACTAAGATATTAATAAGTACAATTATTAATTAAAACTTTAATAATATCTATATTTTTCTCTCTATATATTTAAAAAAATATTTTAGAAACAACTTATAAAATTTCATTTTTGTTTTACAGAAGAATGTTTTCCAGTATGATTCTATAAAAAATTATTATAATCATCTGATCTTGATCAGGAAACTAGTTGACAAGAGTATGGCAGGCTGTCCAACTTAAAAGAACGCACAGATTCTATAAGGCTTTACCTGCAAGTAATCTCAGTAGATTTTCCTAAAAAATAAATAATTTTATGATGTAATAAATATTATACTAAAGAGAGTTTACATTTAAAATCTAATAACTCAATCAATTACTTAAATTAAGCCTCTTTATATAATCTATCTTAGTAACTTACTAATTTTACCTGTAGCATTACTATTCTTATAGTGCATACCGATATTTGAAATGGAAGGTAATTTTGTAGAAAAATTATAATTAATTAATAAATCATTAAAGAATAGTTTTTATTTATTCATTGCACTTAGTCTTCAGTATATACCCTCCTTATTATTTCAATAATATATATAACTTATTTTTATTTATCATAATGTAATTATTTTCTCTCTTAGATTTATCTTTCTAAAATTTGATTTTTATTTAATAAAATTATTGCTGCTTAAAGAATATATCTGCTTTATAAGGATATAAGTTAAAAAATACCTATAAATTTTAACTAAAATCAAAAAATTAAAGATTAAAATATTTGCAAACATTTTCTACATAATATATAGCAAAAGAAATTTAATTTAAACAAAATTAATGGTCCAAAAATTCATTAAAAGTATCTTAGGTTTAAAATATATTTTCTTATTAATTTCAAAAATTAGATTCTTTATTATATATAGATATAGTAAAGAAATGATTTAGATATTTGCAAATACAAATATAAATATTAGTATATTAAAGTGGATATTTATTAAATTTTATAGTTAAATTAAAAAAGTTTAAATCGTGTTCAGGTAATAAAATATTTTATTGATATTGCTTTAATAAATTCAAAAAAGCTATTAAAATATTAAAATTTTATATTCAGTTTTTCTGTTGGTTGTGTCATAGATTTTTTGCAAAAATATATAATTTTTTGTTGTTTGTAAAAATTTTCTGAGATTAATATTCAGAAATTATTGCTTTAAGTTGTTAATTCAATAAAATATTACAATTATATAAAAATATTTTTTTTAGTAATTTCAAATATATTTTGAAAAATAGATGTATATTGAAAAAATTTTAAATTCCTTTTAGAAATAAGCAAAATAAATAATTACTATAAATAAAAATTTGTATAAGTTAATCATTTATTGAAATATACCTACTTTAATAATACTTACTTTACTGAAAGAGACTGCCTAGTTCCCCTTATATACTCTTTTACTTTATCTATGATTATAATCTAATTTTTTTTCTTCTATCAAATATCCATACACCACTTATCCCTTATTTATAAATTTACTTTAAAAAAAATATACATTTGCCTTATATTAAAAATAATGTAATTTGAGAATTAATATTAGTTTACCTTAACTTGAAAAATAACAATTTAATTATTTTATTTTGCTAATAATTTATTATTTAAAAACATTTTTATTTATTTTCAATCATATCAATCTACATAGAATGTATAGAATAAACACATTATTTTTAACTATATACTGTGATAAAGAGCACATAATTTGAAAAACTTTTTATTTAATTAAATTAAAAGAAGAAGAATAAGTTTATAAATGTTGAATATAAAAATACAAACAAAATTATAATTACAAAATTTTCAAATTATGTTTAAAATAGTAGTTTTGAATTATAAAAATGGACTTTCACATTTTGAGTAAAAAGTATTCTAAAAATAATTGTAATTAAAAAAGATAATAAGGATAAGGGGTAGGGTACTGTGAATTGTGGTACTTTTGATGGGATGGTAGAAGCACTTTGGATAGATACTGTCGAATAGAGGGATATTAGTAATGGGGGGTTCTGTCGTATACTTACTAATAAATTAATCACAAATTTATTAAGGTCTAAACAATTAATACTATAAATTATTATAACAATGACAAGCTGTTTTAAAAAATGTTTTAATTTAAAAATAATAATGCTGCTGCCTCCCGATACTTAATAAAAAGAATATCGATAGCCTTAAAAATTAGAAAGTGAAATAATTAAAATTAAATAAAAACTTATATATCTAATTTATGTTCTAAATATTCGTTAGTTATATATAATTGAAACACAAGAAGAATCAAGTGCAACCTCTTTAATAAAAGAAAGAATTTTTCTACAATTAAGTGAAATCCGAAGGAATAAACAAAATTTTAAAAGAGGAACCTAAATCTTAATAACTCTATATACCTATTAGTCATTAAGTAGAGTCAGATTTCAATGGAATATAAAATAAAAAGCATATAACATAAAAGTTTTTTAACTAAAGTATGCAAGCAAATAAAAACCCCAAAAAAGGTATTTGGTTTTATGAAAAGTAAACATTTATAAAAATAATAATAAAATTATAGAGACATTATAAAAATTTTAAGCCAAAATGATTATGTTATTATATAAAATCTGGACAGTTTAATAAAAAGATACAAGAAATAATTAAATTAATATATAAAAAAGGGTTGTTCTAAAATATAAAATTACATTTGAATGAGCTAAAATAATCATTAATTGCTCATTCTTTTCAACTATGAGAGAAAATTTAGAATTTGCACTATTATCTTTTTTATTATCTAAAAGTATATTAAGAATTTATAACTTTTTAATATTTATTCTGATAAAATTGATGTTCTAAGATATTTAATTTATCTTATCTATATTTAAATTGATCTTTTTCTATTAAAATTTGAAATTCTAAAAATCAATTCATTTAAAAAATCTAGAAGACCTTTCAAGTCTTGAGGTCTTAATAAGTTATTTTATTCGCTCGAATTTTATATATACTTGAATTTTAAATTAGATGACTATAAATAATGTTTCGTTCAAATTTATTTATTAAATTAATTTGCTTGAAGTAATATATTAATCTTATCTATATTTTGTAATTAACTTCGAAGACTCTAACATTGATAAAAGCACAATAATACCTTCATGTCTTCTCATTTAAAATTCATCTCTGAATTAATTACTTTAGGCATCATATTTATATACAAAGGAAATGTAATTTAAAAAAGTTTAGGGGGTTTTAAATATAAATCCTCATTATTGTAGGAGTACAATAATTACATTGAAAAACAATTTTTAATTGTAAAAGTTGATTTTATTTTGAAATTATAAATAAAACAAGTTTCCATAATTATTTTTTTTAATGAATGAGCAGAACATTAGATTGATTTTAAGATTTTATTTTATTTTTTTAAAAAATACATTTAAACTTATAAATTCGAATTGATTAAAATATATATATAAACTGGAGTAATTTTTGTTTATTTTTATAAGATTGGAGTAATAAATACATTAATGGAATTTAATAAATTGCTTAGCTATTGCTTTCATTCTTCTTCTTTTTTTTTAGGTAACTATTTGGCTTTAAAATTTATATATTATATATTAAATTTATATATATAAATATACATTGAAAATTTTCTCTAAGTCATTAAAAATTTTAATATTTCCAATTTACTAACACTATATTAAACAAATATTTTTAAACAATATTAAATTAAATAAGATAGAAAATATATTTTTTAAAATATTAATTTTTATTTTATAATAAGAATCCGATTTAAAACTAGAATTAACTGCTAATAGACACAAGGAATTTTAAGATTCTGAAAAAATAATAAATAAGTATTTGACAGGAAAAAATAAAAGTGATCTGATGATTATTTTCATTTTTTATTATTCTTTATCTGATGACTAATTCACTATTTCCAACATAGAATTAACATTAATTCTCTTTAAAATATTCTTTATTGCAATTATTATAGGAATGAGTTTATAATTGATAAATTCAGCTTAAATTATAATTAAGAAGTTTTCAGAATATGGAAACTATAAAAACCAAAGTAAATTATTCATAAGATAAATTATTTTCACGGATTATTGATGGAAAAAACAATTGCTATAATTTTTATTAGAATGCATGATAATTTTGATTTGATAAAAAACAATATAATGAGATTTCCTCGCTCCTAAAAATTACTTTTAAATTTACTAGTAATAAAAGTTAACTTTTGTGTTTGATGGTCTACTTATAGTTTTAATGAAATAGGGTTTGGTAAACATTTTTTTAATAACATTGCTAAAAGAATCTATATTTTTTATTATTCTTTAAAATTAAATGTATTCCTGCAAAAATTTACTTTATTTAGAAGACTTTTACTGCTGCATATGAAGATTCTGGAAGCTTTACAAGGACTGGTAGAGAATAACAACGAGGAAGTAAATAATGCGTCAATTTTTAATAGATGGTAGGAAATTATTAAGTAGACCTATATGAGAATAAAAATCCTGATTAAAAATCTCAATATAAGCAACCTTATGCATAAATGACTCTTGCTCAATAATAAATTCAATAAAAAAATTTGTGTAAAAGTATTTAGGACAATTATAATTTTATGTTTTTGGATTTGCTATTTTACAAAATAAATTCAAGATCAAACAAATATTCTTATTAATTAAATAAATCATCGAAATGATGATGAAAATTAAAAAAGGGATATTCTTCAAAATGTATTATTAAAGTATAAAGATTAATATTTTTACTTTTTCTTAATGATAATTCTGAAGTTGAAGAAGTAAATGAAAACATTAAACAATAATAAATCTTTTAATTTTAGAATAAAATTAAATTACTCTAATTAATATTGAAAAATTATTTTTTTCAATAAAATTTGAGTAAAATGTTATTTTTATAATTACTCTCTCTAATGTTCTTGCCTTTATTATTTTTTATAATAAAAGTTTCAAAGATATCAAATCTTTCGAATTAATTTTATTCCAATTTAAATTTTGAAATTATTCATTAAGTGATTGTATCAATAAATATCCTTTATATTTTAGTTAATTTGTTTGAATCATAATAAAAATATATTATAAATTATACATTAAACAGCTAAAAATTAAAAATAAAAAAGACTTAAATGAGAGCATCTCAGACAAATTGGCCGAGCTCACTTAAATGAATGTAAATAATTTAAAAAGTAAAATGAAGAAAGTAAGACTTTAACTTATATTCTATATTTTAAATTAATTAAAATTAAAAAATATTTATTAATTATGTAATTAGACCTGGTTAATCTTCTATCTAATGCATAAATACAAATATATTTCTCGACGAGTAGTCTTCAGAGCTAGTTATGCAAGGTACGCCACTTGTTTAGTATTAATATACTGAGAGAATAAATAATATCCCCTAAATATAAAATAAAAAGATAAGCTAATAATGTACGGATTATATAAATCATTAATTATTTGCAACCACAAACCTAAAACTAAATCCAATTATAGATCTCTCTGATTATTTTTTAATTGACTAAAATTAATAACTAATATAAATGAACAAAATTTAAACGAGATTGAAAAATTTATTTAAATTACTATAAATTAAATAAATGGCAGTTAAAGTTGGCAAATTTAGACGCTGAAGCTTACAGTTGGCGTTGCTATTTAATATCATCGTAATGCTAGCTAGTTAACTTAAGTTTTATTTTAGGGGATTATTTATCAAATTTAAAGTCATTCAATTATAGTCACGTTATCTCGCTACATCAATGATATAAAATAGTATCGCAGACAGTAAAATTCAGATAATCTTGAATTTACTATTTAATGATCCCAAGATCTATTAAATTGGCCAACTTTAACCGCCAGTAATTCGATTTATAATTTATATAATTTTAATTAATTTTACAATTTGAATTCATTCTTACAATAATATTGATTCATTTTAGAGCATTGGAGGTATTTAGTAATAATCATTCCAATAATGAAATAAATGAGGCATCTAAGACAGAATCAATAAATGCAAAAATTACAATGATATATATATATATATATTATATATATATCATATATATATATATTTAATGGGATTTATATTAAAAATATATACATTTCTACTTTATATGGAAATAATAATAATTTTAATTTGGCTAAAAATCATAAAAATAATTAAACTTATTCCAAATTCTTCTTAGTAAATATATATTAGTATTACCAAAATTAAAGTTCATGAGCTATATGTAAATTAATATAGAATGAAAATTTTTAATATAAATTATAGAAATAATATAAATTAATTTTGAGTAAAAATATTTACTAAACAATTAATGCACTAATCAAACAGTTTATTATAGTTTTAAATCGCATTATTAAGAAATTAATTTAGACTAAAACCCCTAAAAGAAAATATTTACTCATTTTTGCTACTCTAACTAAATATAGATGTGGCTAAAATTTCATAAATATTTGAACTCTTCACAAATATGATGAGTCTATAATAAATCTCAGCAAGGTTCCGCTGATAGCTAGATTACTTACTGTCTCTGCCATCGTAGCGTCACCAAAACTTCCAACCTAAGTTGTTATATATTTATTTAAAAAACATTTATTATTGAATAATCCACACTTAGTCGCTATATATATATCTTAACTAAATGCCCAATAATTTATCAATCTTAATTTACTAAAATTTATTTTAATTAAAGATAATATTAATTATTTATTTAAAAAACTCCCATATATAGTTTGATTTTTATTTTTATAAATTTACAAAATCTCTTTAAGGTAATAAAGCAATGATTAAATTTCAATAAAAAATATTAATTTTTATATACTAAACCCCTTAAATATTTATAATTTAAATATGTTATTATATAAGTAAAGTGCATTTATCGAAATAAGAGAAGCATTTAATTTAAAATTCAAATTTAGGAAGAAATATACTTGCTTTTTCATTGATTAGTTGTCTTAAAACCTTCTTTATCCTCTTCATCATCATCACTTTCAACTTTTCTTGTTCTTATTGTTATCACGAAAACTATTCGCATTCCGTTCCTGATCTTGTGTTCGTCAAAACCCGCTGCACTGTTGGAGCTGCAGCTGAAACCTCAGCTACTTCTAAGTTTGAGAGTGCTATATCAGGATTCAAGCTGGAGGAGGAGACTCCATTATGTTTAGCCGAAATTTAATTATTTTGAGATATTTAATAATTTAAAACATGCACAGTCTTAATTAAAAAATTTAAGACTAAAATTAATTAATCTATTATTAATTCTCTATAAATTAAACCTATTACTTTAATCACTTATGTTAAAGCATTAAAACTTAAAAAGTTTTAATATGCATGTTTTAAATTATTAAATATCTCAAAATAATTAAATTTCGGCTAAACATAATGGAGTCTCCTCCTCCAGCTTGAATCCTGATATAGCACTCTCAAACTTAGAAGTAGCTGAGGTTTCAGCTGCAGCTCCAACAGTGCAGCGGGTTTTGACGAACACAAGATCAGGAACGGAATGCGAATAGTTTTCGTGATAACAATAAGAACAAGAAAAGTTGAAAGTGATGATGATGAAGAGGATAAAGAAGGTTTTAAGACAACTAATCAATGAAAAAGCAAGTATATTTCTTCCTAAATTTGAATTTTAAATTAAATGCTTCTCTTATTTCGATAAATGCACTTTATATAGTTCAGCAATTTTGCTTAGATTTAGAATAAAATTACTTATATAATATAATATTTTCTCATAATTAAATATTCATCTATATATTCAGCTGTGGTTTAAATTAATATTACTGATGAAATTATTTTAAAAGCGTTGTGATATAAAAATAATAAAAGTTTATCAATAATTAATTAATAATTAACTCTACCATTCTCACAACATCTCATATATCATTTTAAATCATAACATAATATTATATAATTAAATAAATATGATAAAAATAATAGATTAACATATAAAAAAACATAATAGTTTTTTAATAAATTTATTAAATAATTATTCTAGCTTTTAATTGAATAAATTTTTAACCAATAATGTATATATCCTTTAAACAATCACATAGAATTTTTAAAAAAATAAATAAATAAAATTTTATTAGTTAAATATATATATATATATAATTCTAATACCTTAGTAATTTATACGTAAAATATTTAATTTTAAACAGTTTTATATATTATATATAAAATAGATCCGTTTTTAAAATTTTCAATCTGCTTTTATCCTCAACTGCATTTTGAATATATCTCCCTTTTTCATAAAAAATTTTGCTAAATTAATATAAAAATATATAAGGTATATTTGGCTATGGGGACAAACACACCCCCCCTAATGTATACTTTTCTTTTTGTAGTCTGATAGAGTTTTTGACGCTGAGTAATAGTAGCTAATGTACTATGAGTGTGCAATCAATAGTTTTCGAATTATGACTCGAAGTAAGTTCACTTTTTATATATAAAATTATAGTAAAAATTATAAAATTTTTTCAATTGTTTATAAAATCTATTTTTATCTAAAAATGTCAATTCGGCTACTTATACACGAATTTATTAAAAATTATTAATTTTATTTAGTTTATCCAAAATTATTATAATTAATTTATTTCACATCATTGGAGAAAAAAATTAAATGTGAAATAAATTAATTATAATAATTTTGGATAAACTAAATAAAATTAATAATTTTTAATAAATTCGTGTATAAGTAGCCGAATTGACATTTTTAGATAAAAATAGATTTTATAAACAATTGAAAAAATTTTATAATTTTTACTATAATTTTATATATAAAAAGTAAACTTACTTCGAGTCATAATTCGAAAACTATTGATTGCACACTCATAGTACATTAGCTACTATTACTCAGCGTCAAAAACTCTATCAGACTACAAAAAGAAAAGTATACATTAGGGGGGGTGTGTTTGTCCCCAAAGCCATATATTTTTATATTTTCAATTATTTGAGTAAAAAAAATTAACATCACTATTTTCATTTCTAAATTAATCAATATAATGATATTTATATAGAGTGAATTAGCATAGTGAGATATAAATTTTTTCGGAGTTATTTGTCTTTATAAATGTTAAAGTTAAATCATTCAGATAAAAACAAAATGAACCCGCTTCTTTAAACCTGTAATTATAAAGTGATGTGTTGAAATTATTGAGATTAATTACTAAACACATCATTATTTTTGATATATTTTTATTTCTAAAAATTTGTATGAATGTCTTGCTTCTCTTTTAATAAATTTAAAATTTATCATTTATTTAAATATTACTATTTTAAATTAAATATTAATTTTCTCGTGCCTGCCTAAAGTCAATTAAAACAAAAAAGATAAAATTAATAAAATACCTATGAAATTTATATAAATAAATTGCTATAGAACAAAAATTTATCATTATTATAATTTTAATTAAATCCATGCCTTAAAAAGTAGTGTCAATTAAACCATAATAAATTGAAAATACTAAGTAGAGTATAAAGAGCTTTACAGGTAATTGCGATAAAAAAAATGAAAACATAATTTCAATAAGATCCATTAAACTAAACCATCATTTTAAAAATATAATTAAGTATAAAACATTAAAAATAACTATAATCTTGTTGAGAAATTTAGATTAATATTTGTAAATCTTAAAAGTTTTGAGTTTTTAATTCCACCAGCTTAAAGGGGGTAACATATTTAAGAAATCTCTAATCAATCAATGTTTTTCTTTATTCGATATTTATTATTTTCTATATTTAATAATTATTATGCTTGATCTTAATAAACCTTGTTCAATGAAACTTCAATAACCCAACGATAGTTCAAAATATTTATGCACTATACGTTTAAGCCCAGAGGATTATGAATAATAAAATTATTTATAGCATAATATGACCTATTTAGCATCCCAAATGTCAAATAAAAGAAAGCTATTATCTGATACCAAGCTTTATTATTCAATTTATGATTAATTTATGTATAGAATTAATGGGAGGGAAATTTCCTACCCCTAACTTTAAAATTAAACTTATTTGGAAATAAATATATTAATAAAAAACATAAATCACAATATCTATTACTATGACAGTATTAAACAACTTATTTTAATAAATAATTTCAAGGTTTATTTATTTATCTCTTAACTCATTATCAATAAACTATTAATATAATTTTTTGAATATAAAATTGACAATTTTATCAAAATAGTTAAGAATATTGGATGTCCAAATATGAATAATTGAATCATAATCGATGATAAAGATTTTAAAAATAATAAAAATAATGTATTTTCAATAAACTTCAGTAGGGAGCTAGAATCTATATTTTTGAGGGAGGAACATCCCCTCAAAAATTAATTACTATTGTTTTTCTTCTAAGCTTGAGATCTCAGAGAAAATATTAATAAATTGTTCTTTTTAAATTTTCCATCTTTCATATTTTAAAAATATTTACTTAAAGAGAGAGGCTATTTGGGTATATCCATATTAAATACTGAACCCTCTTCAATGAAAAGTTAACTGTCAAAATAATCTAAGATCATTAATGCTCCTAATTCCTAAGTCGAAAATATACAACTTCCTATTTCACAAAGTGACATTAACTAAAAATATATCAAAATTAAGTATTTAATCATTCTATCAACAAATTATGCATAAATAGAAATTATTTTAATTTATAATAGAATTAAGAATCTGACTGATTCCCTCTTGGATTCATTTCTCGATGTTAATCAAATAAGTAGTGGTGAAAATAGCTTTTATTAATAGAAAATTCAAAAAAAAGTGACAAATACTGACTTCACTTCATAAATATAAATAAATAGCAAATATTAACAATATAATAAGGAGTTTAAGACAGCCAAAAATTAATAATTATTATAGACAGACAAAAAAAATGAAAATATTTAAATGCTCAAAGAAAGAACTTTAGATTAGAAACTGAATTATTTGTTAAAAAATGAAATTCAATTAAAATCACAAAATCTTAAAAATTATTTATATTTAAACGTTTTTATTATAAAATTTAAACAAATCTTTGGTTTTCAGGAGAGAGTTAATCAAATATATATGACGAACCCTCTGACTTAGTTGTTCAAGGTACTCCTCGTGTTTTTAAATCACATTTGAAAAAAATCGTAATAATATGAGGGAGAAGTTTCCTACCCCGTAATCCTAAATGTACCTAATAGGGAGATTGTCTGCCCCATCGGAAATATCCTGACCCATAATAGATAATGCAATTTTTTTTCGATTTGTAAAAATAAAATCATCATGAATGAACAAGTTTTATTTATTTCTATTCTTGAACATGATTCAAATATTTTCAAGAATAATCACATTAATTATTAATTAAAACTTTTTTAGTGACTTTTATCTATTGAGACATGTCATAGTTATATAACTTAAATTTTTCTAATTAAATAAGCTATTTAATCTATGGGAAAAGAAATTTATGTAGTCTTTAATATTTTTCATCTCTATTTTTTGCAAAATATAATTAATTTTAATATCCCCCTAAAATATTTATAAAATTGAAAAAAATGATGTGTTTAATTTCAATACTGAGTTAGAAACTAAATTTGAATAGTAAATCAGGCATTATAAACAAATGAGTTTTCATTTAAATATTTCTTAATACATAAATTATAGCGTTAAAATTTTCAGATAGAGTTAAAATTCTGGAAAAAATAAATTTAAAAATAAATACTATGAAATAAAGCAAACATAAATGGCAATTAATAATTAAATGCCTGTAAATATCTAGCAATCCCAATTTATATAAAAATCTTATAATATATTATAATTTAATTGATAATTATAAAAGAATTAATTATTTCATGAGGAAAAATTATCTTTTAATAATTATAAAAACTTATTTAATTTTTTATAAATGTAAAAATGAGAGTATTTTTAGTGTACTAAAGGTAATATTTTAATCTAAATTATATATTATGGATATAATATTAATATCAGAATAAAATAGTTAATCTTTAAATATTATTTCCTCTAAATAACTTTAATTTAAACAAAGAATTTAAGAATTGCAATCAATTTTTAATATGATACAACATTATTAAATTTTATAAAGATTAATATAATTACAAATTGTTTTTTTATCTAATAGTGAAATTAAGTTAAACAAGAATTTTATCTCGAAATTTTTCTTTATTCTAAATTCACAATTAAGTCTTTCTTATAAAATGAAAATTGAAAAATATATATAATAAAATTATAGTAATTTTTATAGAAAATATTTAAATTTTGAGATTTATTAAATAAAGAATTAAACAAAGCGTCCATGACTTTCATTTATCAAAATTTCAGATAATATAACTTAAAAAAATCATATATAATATAAAATATTAATTCTATTTATTCAGAATTATATACAAATATTTTTTTATGAGTAAATAATTTGAATGTGTGTGCTAGTAATAATAAATTAAATATACCCTGGCTTCGAATAAAATTAAAAACAATTTATTACAGTTAGAAAGTGAAAATAAATTATTCATAAATTAAAAGCGAAATTGAAAAAAATAATAAAAATTTGGTAGATTTTTGATGTTTATATATTTCTGAATTTCGTAATTTAATAATTTATACATTATCATACTTGAATACTATAACAAACATTGAGATCGTTGATAATTTATCAAATAAATTTGATTTATTAAATATACTACTTTTTGAATGAAGGATTTAAAGACGGGCTTTTCTTTGAAAATTTTATTAAAAATACACCAATTTTTATATTCATCAAAATAAAACGATAATATTATTTTCAATTTATTTAGGAATAAGAATTAAACTGTAAATTTTATGATAGAAAGTTAAAATTTAATATAAACTTTTATTACAGATTAATAAAACAGAGAATAAAATTAATTATTCACATTAAATTTATTTCTTCAATAATAAAGACTTTAGCAATAATTTATACTAAATTACTTTATAAACTCTAATTTCTTCATTTTATCATCCTCATCATACCAAATATATTAACTTTATGATAATAAATAGTAATTCTATTAAGTCAAAATTATAAAAAATCGAATTTAATAATCAAAATAAATAAAGCTTCTTTTTAATTTATTTAATGAAAGCTTATACTAATCATTAAAAAAGAAAAAATTAAAAAGTATTAAAAACAGATTTAGAGTTATTTTAATTTTAAGCTATATATCAATTAATAAAATCAAATTCAATTATAGTTGCCTCTAAATTAGATAATATACTTTTGTAAAAAGAAAACGGGGATTGGCGTCAATAACTCACCGATGAAGTTAATTACTCATCAATTACTCACAAGTTTTAATAAATGGCAAAATTTTGCATAGTCCAATTAGATTTAAAATTTAAGTTTCAAGCATAGTTTTAGGGGTTCTACCCATTTGAGAGTCACTGGGGTGGAGATTCCTGGTCTGATACCAAATTAAAATATTTAAGAGCAGGGATCAAGTGGGTTGAAAGGCTCCTTGTGAAAGTTTGTAGTATTTACAAGATGAAAGGTCATAGAACGGTACCTTTCCGACGAACTGAAATCTGACCGAAGCATTTAATTAAAATCTGCTTAATTAAGTTATACATCTTGTTCCAACTCAATATAGTCGATGAGTGTAACTAATATTACATCAAAATTTTTAATAGAATACTAGACTATGCAGTAAAACGAAAATAACACAATCTAGCCTCAATTCAAAAAACAAATCTTCAATATGACATAATTATAAAAGAAGAAACAGCCAATTAAACACTATCTCGGTAATAAGAGGAGGTTAATCAATTAACTTAGCAACCCTAACCAACAACTAGAAAAAATCATAAAACAACTTTAGCAAATTTTCTAAAACACCATGTCATACTTAAAATTTTTCCTTTTCAACTTAAAAATAAGTTATCAATCGATATGAATTAAAAATAGATCAAAATGTACAAATAGCGATTTAGTACTCTTACAACTAAGAACCTAGAAAAGTATGTACACTTCTTTAAATTTGGAAATTAAGAATAAGATATTCTCTTGAAAAGAAACTTATATACTTTAATATCCTCTTGGAACACGTTAAGGACATAATCAAAGAGAAAGGAAGGTCGGCGAACTCCATGAGACCCACTTGATCCCTGCTCTTAAATATTTTGATTTGGTACCAGACCAGGGGTCTCCACCCTTATGACTCTTAAATGAGTAGCATACCTTAAACTATACATGAAACTCCAATTTTAAATTTAATTGGGCTATAGACAATTTTACCATTAATAAATACTTGTGAGTAATTGACGTCAGGTTAAGCGATTGAAGTGAATACCCAAGAAAACAATTAATTTCTATGGATGTTTTATTAAATAAATAATGTATTAATAATTTATCTACTTTTATTTGGCCCTATCAGAGAAGAGACTATAATACCATTTTAGCTTAAAATTTAATTTATTAAAAAATTAATTTTTTATTTTTCTAGAAATAATTATTGCATAAGAATTTAAATATTTATACTTAATATTTAAACTTACAATTTTAAAGTGAACCTTAATAATATATCAGACATTTATTGTTATGAATTACGATAAAATGCCATTTCTAATCTAAACTTTTAATATTGTAAAGTAATTTTATTTAATCTTATTTATTTAGGAAAACATGTCAAAATTCTAATAGTACGCTTTAATATATCTCACTTTTTATTTTTAAAAAGTTAAAATGTCTTAAAAAGTATTGCTTTTGTCAAATCTAAGCTAACTTAACATTTTGAGTAAAATAAAATTGATAATTTAAATATCTACTTCTATATTTTATTTTCGAAAATATTTATATACAATTATAAGAGTTATAGGAAAACTTCCGAAAATCATAATTAATTTAATTATAATTATTAAATTAGAAATTTACTTGCTAAGTAGCTCTAAATTAATATGCAGGCTCAGCAACCTGTCCTTCGGGCATCCCATACAAGACAACTTACACTCTCACACGTATGGCGTTAATAGATACCTGGCTAGAGACTCAACTAGTCAGGGTAGCTCGGTCAGAGACCTAACCAGTCTCTCCCCAAGAGACCAAGGACCTTCTTTAAATCAGGGTCCAGGAATACTTCTAAGCTTTAGAATCCTGACCCCCTCAAAGATCCTCGTCTTCTTGAAAACCATGGACTCAAGTGGACTTCACTTCCACAGTTCATTCAACAATCAGCCAAGCTATCAGCTTCTACCTTTTAAGAAGCCAAAGCGATTCTAAACCCGGGTAAGACCTCTATCACCTAACAGATTTCCCAAGTTTCCAGACTTACCTCCTAGCTATTCAATATGGAGTTCAAACCTTCACCTGGCGGTAATACCACAATGGAACTAACCCTTTTCCAGATAATCACTTAACTACTAGGCCTTACACTCACCACAGTGAACTAGTTAATAGCTATGGCAAGCTAAACAGACGTTGAAATGGCTCAGAGCTCTCGTGCTCTATCCAAAATTTTCTCGTCCAAAGACTCTTTGAATCTCTTCTCATCCGACACCATAGTCGCCATAGTCGGGTATCTAGTAGTACTAACCAAGAGTCCCTCCTTTCACCTTTCAGCCAACATCCAGCTTGTTGAGAAAGCTCTGAAGGATGCTAACCATGTTCTTAACTCTAACCTACCGGGATAAGCTCCTATCCAACATCCAATTGTTCAAGAAATTCCAGAACGCTCTGCTTTCGATAATGACGAACCTATGCAAATTGACACGTATGTCAACCCTTCCCCTATTTAGTAGGTAGACCTCAGATCAGAACTCAATTCTGCTCAGGCAACTTAAGAACAGATATACAACCAGAACAGAAAACTTATGAACGAATTCTGGCCAAAAGTCTTAGAGAGTTCTATGCCTATCAAAGATATTACCAATGACTATGATCCTTATACGGACACTACATTAAGATAATTTCACAGATGGCAATGGGCCAAACTTTAACACGGCTCACTATTCCACTCCTTACCTGACTCAGTTAAGAAGGAATATTTCACAGAATACTCAGACGAATCCACTTCCTAGCTCACCCAAGATACTAAACACATCGAATTCAATGCCATCTCATTCCAACAATCCAACAGAGATATGGAAGATCTCTACTTAGATGGCTTTAGATATACAAAGAAAGATGCAGTTGAGCTCATTGAGTATATAACTCAAAAACTTCGGTCCCGCGTCAAATTTAAAATCATCAAACTTAAGAACTCTATCAAACTTAATATTTAGTTTAGATCCTCTATAATGAGAACCAAGTTCTTGCAACAATGGAACCACATGAAAATGTCAGCCCCTTTCCTTTACAAAGGTGTCTCCAGATGGAAATTCAAACCAAGAAAATTCACTAGAATCGATAACGTAATACCGAGAGACAAAAGAGGAAAGAAGAAAAAGAAGGAATAAATTGCTCCGGAATGACGAAAGTCGCTCCCACAAACACTAAAAGGGACACAGTCCCTTCATAATGATATGCTCAGGGGGTCTTGAACCCTCGATGCGAGTTAATTATTTTTATTATTATTATTATTATTATTATTATTAATTTAATTATGATTAGCAAAAATTCTAAGAATCCTGATATCAGCAAAATTAAATCTCTTGTTTAAAATTTAAATAAGAATTATACGATCTGATAAATTAATTATATTTTTAAATGTTTACTTAAAATAGATTATAGCACTATATATAATTAACAAGCTGATGGTACATAAATATATAATCTATTTGTACCTTCTCAATTTTTATAATGTAAAACTTGGCTATTAAATTAATACTTAGATTAACTAAATATCACAAATATTAATAATCATAGCTTATATCAATTAATCATTAATAAATAATCAAACCTTTAAATATTCACTTAGATAGGAAATTTTTTTCATAAATAATCCAATGTCAGCAAAATCTATATTATTAATATTAATTTATTTATTTTATTCATTATTTAATTAAAAATAAATATTAATCTAATGCTTGTTGCTTGCCATTCTTTTCTTCAAGAAATTTATTAATAAATATAGTTTAGATGAATTTTTAATAAATTATAAATTTTAATTTTAAGCTAAATTAAAAACATAAACACAGTATATATTTAAGTGTAAGAATAGTTCTATTTAATATCTTAAATTTGAAATTGATATTTTAGGGTGTGGATCTATTTATCTCCCTCAAGTTGATAGATAATGATTTTTATTTTAATTATTCAAATTTTGTTCAATAAATATCTTTGAAATTTATTCTTAGTTCCATTAACCTCATAAACTAATAATGATTAAACAATAATGTTAGCTGAATGTAAATTCAGAAAGTAAATTTAATAAATAAAAAATAATGTGTCTTCATAAGTCCTAATAGTTTTTAAAAAAGTAGTAAACAATTTTATAAATATGTTTATATATACCTCCTGCTATTTATATTCAGTAATGGTCTTTAAAGCCATTTGTAATAGTTAAATTGAATTTAATGTAATTTTATTAATGTGGATTGAATATGCACACATTTTTTGTAACAATAAAATATCATTTTGTTACATTTTATTTGGAGAATCATTATTGATCAATTAAAAATGTGTGAAATCTTATCAAAATATTTACAAATGTATAATTCTTAAAATTTATTCTTAATATTCGTGCAGGACAGGCATGATTCCATCTAAATTATTTTTATAATAATTTTCTTTTAAATTTATATAAATTAAATTTGCTTTTAAAGATTTTTACAAATTCATGATCCTCATATGTTAATTTTAATAAAAATTTTATTTTTAATTCATTTATTAATTTATTAAGAAATTTAAGTGCGGGAAAAATAAGAATTCAACCAATAACTGAGGGTCAAGTCTCATCAACTCGTCAAAATTAATTATAAGTTCTACCTGAAGACTTAGATACAATGAGATATTAATATATTTATTATTATCATTAATAAGTTATATTTGCAATAAATTTATCTAAATAAAAATTATAATTATTTGAAATCTATATTAGTAAATTCTAAAATTTTAAATGTGTATGTTTTTTATTTATTGCTTTAAGAAATGATGAAATATTATAATGAATTGTAGATATTTTATTTCATTAAATTAATGAAATATTAATAAATAATTATGAGGTTGGAACACGACAGTCTTAAAAAAAAGCATAGTTAAATCATGAAGAGAAAATAAAAAGATAACAATCATAATATTATTTATGAATTTTAGAAATATTTAAATTCTAAATTTAATAATTTTTTTAATTTATACTTTTTAGATTGATATTTAGTAGTAGAAAAATTAAGTACAATGCCTATTTAATAATCGAAAAATGACTATTTCGTTAAACAGCATGCACTTTTTTAATCATTTTTAGGCAGTCAATTATATTATTAATATAAAAGCTTTTATACATGTAAAATAAAATATTTCTATTGTTTATTTTTTTATATCCTTAATTAAATAAAAAATTATTATACATTTAATTTAATTATTAAGATAAAATAGAGTCAATTATTTTCGAAATTTTTTTATGCAAAATTTATTAGGAAAAAATAAATTGATTTAATTTTAAAATATGGTATTTTTGGCTATTAATGTAAAGATTGGATATTTCAAGAAAAAATTATAGTTCTATTTCGAGTAGCATTTAGTTGGACTTTGGTTATAGAGGAAATTTCTAAATAACTTATTCAGCTTATATAATTTGAACTAAATATATAATTATTAATTATGGGTTAAATAAAATCTTAAAAAAACCTGTGAGTAAGACTTAACAACATTCTCAAACATTATAAAACCTTTGCAAATCTCTATCATACTAACTCATGATGCTAATACTTGAATGTAATCAAGAGAAATGAAATAAGCACGGTCATTCTCTATGGTGGGAAAACTTAATGCATATCTAGTTAATCGTGTTATGAAGAGAAAACACATTAAAGAGTGCTAATACTATATTGGTTGCTGTTATTAATCAATATAATGTAATGACTCAATGCATTTCAATTTGGAAAGTTTAGAATGTCCAAATTACTTATTGATGCCAATCAAGGTAACTTGCTTCAATGAGAGGGCTTACTCAATCTCAAGCGTACGGATAATTCAGCTTCATGATGATGGATAAAATTAATTAAGGAGAGGTATAAGAGGACGAGCAAAATATAATAACTCGCAACCTAGATAATGTGAACTCAAATTTGGTGTTACTATAGATGAAGCTGGTTTATCAATATCTAGGTAAAATTACGTTTCGCTGAGAGATTTTGTAGTTTAAAATGTTGATTAATATTTCTATTTCTTAAAATTCAACAATTTAAAACTAATTAAATAAAAAATGAAATTGTATATTAACTAAATAATATGTCAATTTTCCTTAATATTTATCATCATAATTTCTATAGAAATAAAAAGATTTAGATTCTTTTCCTTGTAGCAACTTAAATTTTACAATTCATATATATTTTTGATATTAATTTAAATTCATATAAATTTTAGTTTAATGATACACAGATGTTAAGTGCTAGATAAAATTACCCCTTCATATAATAAAACATTGTCATTAACACTCATACTCATAAACAAACAATCTTTTTTTTTAAATTTAATTTAAAATTATTATTAATTTACTTATCTTGAATGAAAAACTGATTTCATCTGGTAGTAAGGGTCATTTTCACATAAAAAACGAGTACGAAACAGAACATAAAACCTCTTAAAATTAATTAGCTCTTAAATTTATCAGACATAGTAAAAATAAATCTATTAATGAAATTTATCTTATATTTGTTTAGATAAATTTATAATAACTATATGTTAAAAATAATAATATCGATAAAATACTTTAAAAAAAGGTAAAAAGGAGAAACAATAATACAAATTAAAATCTATTTAAATATAACTGTCAATGTTTTGATATTTTGCAAAATAAATTTATGGTGATTACTTATAAAATTATTAATTTATAATTTATATAACAAATATGCTTCAAAAATATTTCAGTCAACTAAATACTCTATTGCCAAAAACCAGCATATATTTGATCTTAGCCTTCACAAATAGTTTTGTCTGTGAAATTTACCACTTGTCTCCATTGTCTATCAATAATCACACAAATGTTGTCTACTAATGAATGAATGGTAAGTATGTAATTCAATTTCGCTATGATATGTTAAATTATTTCCAAAGATATTCTCACATAAATTAATGAATATTAATGAACGCTTTGTAGTTTGAATTCAACTTTGAATGTGCGATTGCTTACAAAAAAAAGATGGGAAAGTGGTGTAATCAACAAGTGAGCTGCCACTCAGATAGGTCTCCATATTTACAGTATTATAACTGAGACCAAGAAACACCCTGACTGTGAAACTTGAGTTATTTACAGTGGTTGACCCATAGACCTATGAAATTATAATGATTGGTGAAATGGATGGGTAAAGAAATTGAAGTGGAAACTGCTGATAGGTACTCCAAAGAAATTACAAAAATTTTCCAGATATAGGCTCTATTGCTGGTCAAAATATTCAATTAGAGAGGAAGAATGAGAAATTTTAGTTCTATCATCTCTAAAGTAAATGGTGGTGCAATTGAAAACAATATGAGCTTTTGAGTAGAAAGGTATCAGTGCTGTTCATAATCAAGCTGGGGTAGACGAAGGTATGGCCATGCAAATGAGAGACAAGAGAAGTGAAGGCGTTACTTTATAGCTATCGTTTAATAGTAAAAATCTTTATACTACACAGAGTATAATATTTTCTTTTAAAAGACCAGTATGCTTAATATATTATTACAAATGTGCATTTAAAATTCATTACAGTTAAACATATATTAAATCTTTTTTCTGTTTTATTGTTTCTCCTTTTTACCTTTTTTTAAAGTATTTTATCGATAATAGTAATGATATAAAGAATAGTGATGATAGTAGTACAAAAGATGGAAATTCTTAATCCTCCAGGGGCTCTAAATCAATTGCAAACAATTTGTATAGTCAGAACATTCCTAAAAATTCAAATAGAAAAATTTATATATTCTAATATTCATTTTAATAGATAATAAAAAATTGACTTTAGAACCAATTTTGAATATCTAAAGTTTTTTTGCATGCTAAAATTCTAGCAATCATTAGGTTTTAAGTCTCCTAAAATTTTTATATTAGTAATTAATAATTTCAAAATTTCATGGAATCGTTTAAAAGAAATGTATCTCTTTTAGTGAAAAAAAATCTCTTAATTTTTGAAAATGGCTACTTAATCCTTTCTTCCTTCAAAAATAGTGATGAATCAACTTTTACTTAATCTCTTAGAGGAACTAATGAGTTCTTAATGGTGCATCTTTTAACATTTATATCAAAAATTGATTAAATGTAAAATTGACATATATTTGAAAGTTTTTTTTATTTTTTATATTATCTTTAAATATATTATTTTAATTATACATTTTAATAAGGTAGAATTTTTGAAAAATAAATGAAAATTAAAATGTAATTAAGAATATGTATTCAATGTTATATAAAGCAATAAGCAGAATTAAGAATGTATGAGCATTTGAATCGACACTGCTAACTGTTTATACATTATCTGGAGGGTCTGTATATCAACCATGTCAAGATATTCTGACTTCCATCGTTGTACTTATATCTTCAGTTTTGTTAATAAATTAGCTCAGGACGATCCAATAACGTCCAGTTCGAGCCTCAAATGGCTTATAAGCCATTCTTAATTAGAGCTTATAAGCTCTCTTCTAAGGTCCCATTAAATCGATAATCTTAATTAATTTATTAAATATAGTGATTTAATTAATTAATATTACTATAAATTAAATATGGACTACTATTTAAAGAATTCTCTTAATAGAAATTTAATTATCATTAACTTTATTACTATTTTAACTAAAAATAATATAGTTTAATTAATAATCAAAATTTTAATTAAAAAATTACATAAATGGGCCATAATTGAAGGCTTATAAGCCTGATTTAAGAATGGGCTTATAAGCCTTTGGAGGTTCGAGGAGGCCATGTTCACAATAAAATGAGCTATTTAAGTCTCAACTTTACACATATAAGACATTTGAAGTGAGTCAAAATATCTTGGGCTTATTCATAAATAACTCATACAGATATCTTATCTTAGAATAACCAAAACTCATTAATACCCTTATAAATTTTTGCTTGTCTTAATTGCTTTTTAGTCCATTATATTCAAAATTTTTATTAAACATATAATTTCATTTATTTTTCAAAAAATTTAGCTTACTTATTGTTAAAAATACTTATAGTTTGTATTTTATAGAGATTTTTTTAGTAATTATCTCCATTTATGAAATTTTTTACTATGATAACTAGATAAAAATATGAAAATTTTATTTAAAAATAGGTTGGTCATTAATTATAATAATTTAAAACCAATTAAAATAGTAAAAACTCTATATCTAATACTTAAAAGGTTGAAAAGTCTTAAAATAGGAATAAGATAGTCAGTAACTCTAAATATTATAACAATCATAATGATGACTTTCAAAAAGAGACTCTCGACTTAGTTGAACAAATCTTGAATCAATAAAATATCTTAAAATATAGGCAAATAGCAATGTTTAACAATTAATATAAATATTAATTTAAATTATTGAAAGAAAAAAATGAATTAAATTAAAGTATAATAATAAATCAATTAAGAAGATTATAATCATTAAAACTTACGATTTAAGTCATTCAAACGTATACTAATTTCCATCTAGGTGGTATTTAAATTTAAGGATAAAAATTAATTAATTTTTAATCGAAAACTCAACTAATAAAACCAAGTTCTTCAAAGCATTTTATATGGGTCTTCAATGAATGTTACAAGGGTCTTCAATTAAATTTTATACATATTATTTATATATGGCTGGCTTAACCCCAATATTAATTTCCGTACAGCATTAAATAATAATAATAATCTTTTTTATATTTACATATTCAATAGTATTATCATAATAAATATTAAATCAGTTATAATCTTTGGATGCTGAATAATTGAAGACTATTCTTTAAAATTAATTTGTCAAGCAATTCGCCGATCATTCAAAATTTAATTAAAATTATAGAATTTTAATAAGTTAATGTTCTTTTAAATTTAAATTGCAATTACAAGTTATTTAAAATCTTATAATTAATTTTAATTCTATTTTAATTTATTTTATAATTTTAACAAGTATTTTTAATTTAATAATATTGCAAATTAATAAGTCAATTTAATTAAAATTGAAATAAAATAATGGTAAAATATATATATATATATTATGATCATCAAGTGCAATCAGGAGTTGATGATATAAAGTATGATTTGAATTTAAACGAAGAGCAAGAGAAAGATCAGATAAGTTACAGAGATATGAATTTCTCAAACATGATTAATATTGGAGGAATACATTTGATATGGGAAATTAAATTAAAATTAAATATATTAATAATTAAATTCGTGGCAGTTAACTTTATGGAAACCTAGACAATATGGTACTTTTTCGATAGAGAATTTAAAATTAGCTAGACTCTACAATTGGTGGTACCCCTCTATCGCATCGTATGTGCGAGATAAATTGAGTTTAATTTTGAAATTAAAATCAACTAAACAAATCATCCAAAATTAAACTGAATTTATCTCGCACATACGATGCGATAGAGGGGTACCACCAATTGTAGAGTCTAGCTAATTTTAAATTCTCTATCGAACAAGTACCATATTGTCTAGGTTTCCATAAAGTTAACTGCCACGAATTTAATTATTAATATATTTAATTTTAATTTAATTTCCCAAATCAAATGTATTCTTACAATAATACAAATAAGAGACACCAGTTATAATAAATAAAGAAAATATCTAGAAGTTAAAAAATATATATATATAATTTATTTAATTATTATGGAATATAATTAAATATGTGGTAATTAAATTAAAAATCAAAAACATAAATGTTATTAATGAATGGCTAGAAAGTTTAACTAAATCTTCACAGATTATATAATACTTGAAGAATTCAAAATTAGATAGATTTAAATTTTGTCATAAAAATTTTCACATCGTTACATCTTTTATAAGATTAGAATTGTAAAGAATAATAATTATTATAATATGACCATTATATTTTTAGCTTTAATCTCAAATTGATTTTAATATTATAAAATTAATTAAAATTTATAAAATATGAAAATTATTATGCATAAATTATAAATTTAAAGTGTACTTACCATCTAAACCCAAAATTAATGTATTTTATTAATAATAAGTTAAGTCCAAAACTTGGATAACTTTGAAATTACACGAAAGCCTTCCGATAATAAATAAAAAATTTATTTATATTTTAATTAAAAATAACTTATTGTTAAATATTAAAACTCCCAATGCTATTTAAGATCAATGATTTGGAGCTAAAAAAAATTAATAAAAATACAGTATTAGTGCAAATTATTAAGTTTAAAATATCTATAATAAATTGTCCAAACAGAATATTTATATTTTTGAAGTTAAAATTTATTATATAATATTTCTATTTAATTTTGTCATCAAAATTAAAATAAATTTAATTATTTTATAAATCAAGTTTTAAATGAAACATAATTATTTATATAAATCATGATTAATTAAGATTCAAAAAGTTTTTTAAGAAAATTTGATAGAAAAAAGTAATTTATTTAATACTTTTTGATAACTGGAGATTTAAATAAAAAATATATTCCATTAGAACTTAAGATTATTTATGTCTTAATTTAATAAATATTTTTAATAATCACTTTAATTCACAAAAACTGTTCAATTCTGAGTTAAAGCATCAAGATTCAGTGGATTTTGTGCGAATCGGCTCCCCTGTAAATTAATAAAAAATAAACATGTATTCTAAGGTGACTAGAGGAGAATAATCAAAACATACCAATAATTTAGAATAAAAATTTGTATATGAATATAAAGTTCAAAATTTTTAAATTTCTCTAAAATTTATTAAAATATTTAAGACCCTATATAGAATAACAAAACTCAAATTAACATAATTATAAAATAAAGAGTAAAATATTATAAATATAGACTTAGAATCAAATAAAGTAAATAAATTTGAATAATAATAATAATGACGTTTCTCTGCAAAATGACTAAGCAAGAAATAATGCTTAAGAAATATTAAATCTAGACTCATAAATAAAAATTCCATATTTTAGCTAATTCCAGATTTCATCTAAAATAATAAAAATAAAAATTAACAGATAATTATATTCGAAAAAGTGAATTTGTATTTACCTATATTTTTTAATAATTCTAATAGCTTAAAAAATAAATAATTACAAACAGAATAAAAAACTTATTTTTTTATAAAATTTTTATTAATTATTTATTTAAAATGTAAATTATATAAAGATATAATTATTAAATAATCTAATTATAAATTAAATTTTATAATTTCATTTAATTTTTATTGAACTTTATATAATTGATTTTTTTCTCATTATAAAATGCTAATTTAAAAAAATGCTTGATAAGATGAAGTAAAATGTAGTGCAAAATTTTATTAGAAATTATATTATTATTAAATACATATCTAATCCTACAAACGATATGACCTTAGATAAAATAAAAAGTGAATATACGCTTGGATCTGAAGTTATTTTATATGTAATTTAAATTTCGGGGAAATTTTATTATACACAAAAGAAATTATACTTTTCAAAGGTATAATATGAATCTTTTTATTATTATCTCTACTAAATTTAAGATAATATTAAAATATACATTTATAATGAAATTATAAAGTAAGATTAATATTATAAAATTATTTAAGTAAAATATACAAAGTGTAAATAAAATTTAAATAGAAAGTAATATGAATTAATTTTATATTTTGTAATAATAATGCAGCGAAACACATTATACGCTGAATTATTATTTATTAATTTTTATTACTTTAATTTACAATTGCCACCATGCATATTATTTAAGATCCTAATTAAAAACAACAAAATAATAATTAAAATGTTCAATCATTTCAGTAAATTAAAGCTTAACTTAATTTAAGCTGTCATTTTTATTAAAAAAGTGTATATTATTTGTTCAAAAAGTTAGGGCTCAGATTTAATATTGTTTTCTTAAATGATATGTATTAGAAGAAAAATATTTAATTAAATTTCATATACTACTACTTATTTTTTAATACATTCAATCAAAGTAGTTATAGCATAAGTTAATGTTAAATTACTCCTCAATAAATTTATATATTTCATATTATTTGACAAATCTAATATTCCTAATTAACTAAAATACTATTATATTTAATTTATTTTGTGCGACAGTATTTCATCTGTTAATACTGAAAATCTAATATGAGATAAATATATTATCTTATATTGAGATGCTTTTAAAAATTGATAATTAATTAGATAATTCAATCAGATTTAGTTATAGATTGATTTGCATTTAAGATCATGAAATTTTACTCCTTATGTATTTACTGACTATTAGAGAATTATAAATATATATTCGGATATTTGAAATTGATATCTCTTTTCTTAATTATTAATTAATTATAAAGAGAAGCTTTCATTAATTTAGGAAATTTAAACAAATAAATTATTTTTATACATCCATTAACATAAGCCAAATAATACTTTTTGTGCTTTATATAAAAAGATATTAGGGCAACTTATTGGCCTATATATTTTCATATATTCTTTAAGATCTCCAAACTTTATTTTAAATTCTTATATTTGCATTATGATATATAAAGTTTCAAGGGGGGATACAAAGGAGCAGTTAAAAAGTTAAAAATAAAAACATTACTGCTAATCAAATTAATAAATTTAAAATATCAGAGATGTGAATAATATATTTTCTTTCAAATCAACTATTTAAAATAAATTCAAAAAAAATGAATAGAATTTTTTAAATAATTATATTAGAATTTTCAATATATAAATAAAAATTATTTTTAACAGCATCATATAAAAAAATTATATATTAAAATTATTTTGTATATGCAAAAGTTATTATGTTCTAATTTTTATGAATTGATTAAATTAAGAAATCTCTTCATAAGTTATTTATTTTTAATTTGTTATGATAGTTTAAATAAAAATATACAACTACATATATTAATTATTAAATATTGAAAGTAAAAAAACAGAGATAGAGAACTTATGACTAAAAAACTATTAAAAATTTATATTTTTGTTATCTAATTTAAAATAATTTAATAGTTTTTCCTATTAATTATTATGACAAGCAACTGTTGCCTTCCTAAAATAAATTATAAGAGCTCAAACTTAAGTGTTCAGAAAAAAGACATCAAAGCTTAATATAAACAATATTAGCCAATCGATTTCTATCAATTATTATATATTTTTATATAGATTAGATATTATTAGACTTTATTTTAATATATTTGATTAAATAATCAAGCAACTATTAATAAAACTGGAGAGAAATCATCATTATGCAATCCCTCAAGTCCTAAAAATAAATAAAATTCAAATACATAGAGGACCTAACATTTTAAAATAATGCTTATTGTAAATAGATTTGTTTTAATTAAAATTCTAAATGTAAATTCAGTATAACTGTACCATCAAAAAAATAATCAATATTTAATTTAATATTTGCTTGATTATGATATTATATGCTTTTTTACAGTATTTACAGTCTTTCAATTAATTCTTTTTTTTTAAGTAATAAATTTAAATTTATTTTAATTTAAAATGTTATTTTAAAAAATTTGACATTTTAAAAATTAAATTTTAATCGGTGTATAAATTGTAAAATTTAAACTTTAAAATTGTAATAATTGTTTATTAAATATTTTTATAATTATTTAAATAATCTTCTTAATCCATTAATACATAAAAATAAAAATAATTTTCAGCAGTCTGAGGTATTTATAGTTTATTATATGTTCTGACCGAGACCCCCCCACCTACCCCCCTCAGCAGAGACCCCTCCACCCCTCAACCGAGACCCCCTCCCCCCTCAAACCGAGAATCCCCTTTTATTATAGTTTTTTATGAATTTAATTTTTACTCAGAATAAATTTCTTGCCCTTCGGGCAGATATTACTGTTAAAAATATATTTTGATAAGTTCCTCTACGTCCGTCAACTTTTGTTTATTACATACTCCCATAGGAAATATTTATAATAAGGTTTAATTTTGACTATCATGATTAATAATATGATTTAATTGATAGACATAAATTTGAATTCAAGATTTCTTATAACTTAAATCACTTACACTCTACTATATAGTAAAAATTAATATAAAAAAATTTCCTATTCTTTTAAACTTCATTTAAATATAAAAATTTTTATTATTATTACTTATTTAGTTAATTACTATTAAAATCTTATTTATTAAGCTTAGTTTATTGAAAATTAAAGACAATATTTATGTTTAGGATTACCATTCAAATATATATATATATGAATAAAATAAGATTTTAATAGTGATTAACTAAATAAGTATTAATAATAAAAGTGTTTATATTTAAAAGAGGTTAAAAATAATAGGAAATTTTTTTATATTAATTTTTACTATATAGAAGAGTGTAAAAGATTTAAGTTAAAAATTTTGAATTCAAATTTATGTCTATCAATTTAATCATATTATAACTCATGATAGTCAAAATTAAAATTTATTATAAATATTTCCTTATAGGAGTATGTTCTAAGAAAAGTCGACGGACGTAGTGACACTTATCAAAATATTAATATCTCCCCTAAGGGCAAGAAATTTATTCTGAGTAAAAAATAAATTCATAAAAGACTACAATAAAAGTATAATAAAAGGTGATTCTCGGTTTGAGGGGGGGGGATTCGGCTGAGGGGGAGGGGTTGGAGAGGGGGGGTCCTTGGTCAGGACAATTATATATGATTTATATTTGATTTTTAAATGTACACGGTCTAATATCTAATGATACTTAGTAAATGCGTGTCTCAAAAGATTTCGAAAGAGGATTCCAAAGTGGTCAGTCAACCACTGAAAACACTCCAGGGTCTCTCTTCTATTCAAAATATACCTTTATTTAGTTATCATTTTAATCAATAAAGTAACTTGCTTAATTTCTATAATTTTTAAAATATTAATATTTAACAACCTAAATCAATACAAGGGAAAATAAATCGTCATCAAATAATTCAAATATAAATCAGTAATTGCAAAATAATCTCATTAATAAACAAACTAGCAAATCAAAACTAAATTTTGGTTTGAATTGTTTAAATTTTAATTAAAAAATGTAAAATGATTTAGCCAAAAATAAATTAAACAACCCTCTAAATATCAAATAGTAAAATGCAAAAATATATTAAACTCCTTAAATCAATAAAAACAATCAAAAACATTTGTAATTAGTGTAACTTCCTTTTTAATATACATCCAGCGTGATTACACCCACTAATTAGACAAAGAACTAATAATCTAACTTTCTATAAATAATTGTTAAAATAAATATGAAATGTATTGGATTAATTGTTATTTGAGAAATTATTTAACATTTTTAAATTATGACCCTTTATATAATTAATTATACCACAATTTTTATTTATTTTGCGAGAATTACCTTATTTTAAAACCCATTTCGGAATCAGAATAATAAGTGAAGTAATATTTAAAAAAATATTTTGGGGAAACTTTTTTGCCATTTCTTAAGATAAAAAAAGATTTTAGGGATATTTACTGGCAAGCAATAATTTTAAATATTTTTTTAAAAATATTTTTGTTGTTTTAGTAGTAATTATGTTTTTATTTGACAACCATAAAACACTTACGTGTCCTCCACTACTTGTGATTCGAATAATTTAATGCATACTTTATTAATTTGCGCTAAATCTACTACATAACAATTAGTATTTTCTCTTTAAAAAATCTTAATTTTATTAGAGAATCAAATAATTGGTAAGAATTCTATTTAAAAATGATTTAATTATTCAAATGTTATGATATAAGACAACATTTACATTTAGGATTTTGAAAAACTTAAAGAATTTTTTATTTATTCTCTTTGAAATAAATTTGCTAACAAAATTATAAGATATATATTTTAATGCATAATTCAAGTAATATATATATATATATAAATATAAAATTACTTACCAGGTAACTTTCCCCATCCCTTCAAACTTATTACTATAATGACAATGACAACGGGAATTTTGTTTAATATATGATTGTTTATATCATTGCCTTCCAAATCATTAATATGTCTATAATAATATGAATATATACTTAGTTTTTTAATTTTTTCTTGGAATTTGGAGATAAAGCTTCAAAAAATAAGAATATGAGATTAAAATATATCTATATATTTACTTTCATATTCAAAATTTTTTAATAAAATTGAGATTGGGCTCATGGTAGCAACAGGCTAGAAATTAAATTGTATTGAGCGGTAGTAAGACACCATCAATAATAAAATTAAATATAAATAATAATATTTTTGCAGATCGTCTGAAAAGCCCAGATACTATAAATGATAAATTGTGCCCTAAATCATTAGAATGCTATTAGGAAACTTAATAAAATTACTATATGATTTATATTTTACCTACTAAAATAATACTTCTCAAAAACAAATAAGAAAAAGTATTTAAATTTAATAGAGCCCAGTCATGAATCTAGTCTAATAACAACTCGAATTAAAAATATAGGATAATGTATATTAATGGGTATTATTAATAAATATAAATTTAAAAATAATTAAATTGATTGTTGCTAAAATTAAATTATAAATAAAATTATTAATTTATTTATTTGTAAAATTTTTAATTTATTTTTTTTTATTTAATTTATTATTTAACTTTGCATTTTTAGATAAGGGGGGGATTATTTTTTATTTAAATAAAAACTTATTTATTTAAATTATTGAAAATTCAATAAAAAACCTTTAAAATTATGTCGAATTTAATAGGCTAAAAAAGTCATCAAGAATCACAAATGTAGGGGATTTTCAAAAGGTTAATAAAATTATTTTCATTAGTAATTAAATATAAGGTCATAGATAAAGGAATAATTAAAAATTTTTCGGGAACAAAGACTTTAATATTTTAGCAAAAAGATGTTTTGGATTACCAACTCAGACCAATTTAAAAGTTCCAATTTATTAATATATAAAAATATATTCAAATTGATTTATCAGACCAAATAACAAAAATACTATCCATAGACGTGCTCCTTCACAGAATGAAAAGAGGCTTAGTATAAAATTTAAAGAATTAAGTTTATTATAGAATATTAATTTTTTATATTTTTAGAAAATTGATTAAGAACTGTTATTAATATTTACATAATTTGTAGAAATAATATTAATCTAATCAGATACAAAATATTTTTAAAATTATTAATAGAAGCTTGCCAAAGTTCGTCATTAAAATAAATAATCAAAAATGATGATGGAAATTCCAAAAGAGTTCATTGATTATAGGTAAAATTATTAAACTCAGATAAAATTAAATGGTAATAACTAGGGTAATTTCTCATCTAAAAAATTAAATAATTAAACAAATTCAAAAAATGAAGGTGGCCAATTATAAATGACTTTGTCAAAGTAGAATATTTATAATAAAATTTAATATAAAATTAAAAATTTATATTAATTAAATTACTAAAAATTATATTTCTCATAGTAGACCTTAATTTAAAAAATACCTGAAAGCAAGATATCTCAGAAACTCTAGTACCTTATTGTATTAAATTAATTTTATTTAATGCATATTTTTTAATAAATTATTTTATCTATTTTGTAAATTTATTATTGACAATGGATCTACAACTAATAAATTAAGAGATTAGTATTATATTTTTATTATTTTAATATCTAATTTATATAAAAAATGATTTGTCATTAATAAAAGATTCTAAAATACAAGACAATAATTCCTCAAAAAGAGATACTCATTATTAAATTTAAGAATATAATTAGGAAGTCATAAGTTCCCCTAAATTATATAAGTCTAAAGCCAATATAAATAATAAAAAACTATATAAATATAAAATATAATGGTAAATTTTTATGATTAAAAAGAGTGAGAGGAAGTTTCCTGCCCCAAAAATTTATATGCACTCAAAGGGGAAGTTTCCTGCCCCATACAGAAAAATATGTTTTTTTTATAATTTACAAAGAATTTTTATCATCAATTATGATGTAGTTTTTTTAATTCAGCTTCAAATATCATTTCTACTTGATAAAGAATTTACATTTTAATGAAAATTACATTAATTATTAATAAAAAACAATTATTTTAGCCTTGTTAATAATATATAATTTGATAAAGAATAATTATGTACCTTGAAAATTATATCGTAATAAATGTTGTATAATATATGGTTATGGTAATTTAAATTAAAATTTATTTGTTTCTATTAAATTTATTGCAAAATATATAAAATTTAATGTTGGGGCAAGAAACTACCAAAGGGGACAGGAAACTTCCCCCCCAAAAGAGTTATGTATAAAAATGAGTTATAAATAATCAGCTGTAGTCGAATATTGGTTCATTGTTAAAAAATTAAGAAGGCAAGATTATGATTATTTAAATATCAATGTTTTTTATATAAAAACAATAAATTAAATTTAGGTAAATATATTCAAAATTTGACTAAGCATGCGAGCTCAGTAATGATTTAGCAATCAAGTCATTTATATAATAATACAGATGTCTCGACCTTAGTAGGCATCAAGATTCCTTATATATCACATATTATGAACACTAATACATAATTAAATTTAATTTAATTCAAATGAAATTTTGTAAGCTTCTCGGGAGGGGAAGTCTTATATTAACAAAGCGACAATATCTGAGCCAAAGTTATTTTTTACACTTTTAATAAGCTGGCGTATTTGCTCCTAATAAAATTATGGTCATAAAATACGAAAAAGATATTTTTAATTACGAGAGATTTCTCTAAAGTGTTGAAGACACACAAATCGAGTCTCTGTTTTTTCATAAAATTACATAAATATTTTTATTTTTTCATAATTTTTTTCTTCTCAATTTATTCACTTTTAAACTATGTAAATTACTAAAATTCTTGTTAAAAAGTTATCTTACCAGATATTATAATATTCAAAATACTTATTTTAAATAATAATTGTAAAATTTTTTAATTTATTTGTGTTAAATAACTTTTTAACAAGAATTTTAGTAATTTACATAGTTTAAAAGTGAATAAATTGAGAAGAAAAAAATTATGAAAAAATAAAAATATTTATATAATTTTATGAAAAAACAGAGACTCTATTTGTATGTCTTCAACACTTTAGAGAAATCTCTCGTAATTAAAAATATCTTTTTCGTATTCTCTGACCATAATTTTACTAGGAGCAAGTACGCCAGCTTATTAAAAGTGTAAAAAATAACTTTGGCTCAGATATGACCCCCAAGTTTTCAATATATTAATAAAGCTTTAATACTATTTCAATTTTGATTCTATTTATATATTTTACAATAAGAATTTAACAGGCAAAGTATAAAAAAGAAATAATAATTAGATATAAAACTATTAAAATATTAAAAAAAGCAGATGGACAACAACATGCATTTAAAGTAATAAGAATCCATGCAAAGCAAATGACTTTGACAATCTCCTTAACATTTTATAAAACTTTATATTTTACATTTCAAACTGCGATAGTGTTTCTTCTAAAAGCGCTATTTCAAGTTTCAGATAATCTAATTCTTGCGAAGATGATATAGAGTGAGGAATGTGCAACTACAACACATTTATTCATATTTTAAAATATAAATCTTAAAAATGCAAGTCTATTTATTAAAGTGTTTTGATAATAAATTAAAATTAATTTAGAGGGAGAAAGTACATAATATTAATTTCTTCATTAAGCTAGAAGTTTCTATCAAAATTATTTAAACTAATATAAGAAATATTGCAAATTACTATATTTTAAAATTATAAATGTGGATGCTTTTTTAAAAAAGTATTAATTCACAATTTAATAAATAATATATTAATTAAACTCATTTAATAATCTTCTGAAATTTATAAATATTTCTTCATGAAAATAATCTATTTATATAAAAAAGCTATTCATCAATTTAGCATTAATTTGGAATTCATATAGTTGTAAAAATATATATTTTTCTATTAAAATATTTTATCAAAAAAACTCAGTAGTGATTCAAAACCCCAAAACCCTTTCAGTAGTTTGATTAATAAAAGTAGACTATTAACGCATACCTTATTAGGGTTTTAATAGGGTTTATGTAGGGGTTTAATGTTTAAATATTTGTAATTTAAGTGAGTATATGCGAGGTTTGGGGTCAGTTTATGACAGTGAGTATATAGATTTATTGTTTAAGTTGCGATATGGTTGCGATGATTATAGTAATCATCTCAAACCTATTCTTAATTACACATCTATAGTAAGGCTACTACATAAATCTCCTGCAACTGTGAGGTCTCACTGTCTATTAGCATTAAATTTAAAGATATAGCTTCTTAATTCTAAGCCTATGAGACCCTTTAAATTTAAGCAACATCATATTGACTATCTTATTAATGATAAGATTCTTAAATACTGGTCTCATTTCTCTCTATCCTAGAGGGCTGTTATGTTTCATCGCAAATTTCCTGAGCTTCACATATCTGCTTTATCTATAGCTAACTTATATAAATAGATCGGGATATCTTACAAGACTGTCAATCGCATTAAGAGAGTGATTGACTTTAATGTTCCATTTTATAAGACTAATTTAAATTATATATTCGATTATATGCAGAGGTCTTAAGAGCATAATATAAAGTTCATACACGCTGATGAGGCTGTATTTACATTCAATACATTTATATCAAGGTCTTGGTACAAGAGGTATAGTAATATAGAAGTTTATGACTAAAAAGTTAAGGTGTAAACTCATGCAATTCTTGGAGGAATAAGTGAAGATAGTGGCCTCGAGACTTATGTTATTCACCCTCGTTCTATAAAGACTGAATAATATATTAAGTTCTTGCAATAACTCAGAGATAAGTACGCTGACTAAGAGATTATTCTATTCGTTGATAACTTGTCAGTTCATAAAACTAAAGACTCAAGGAAGGAATATGAAAGGCTAAATATAACACCTGTATTTAATGTTCCTTACAGCCCTTAGTTCAATGGAATTGAATTATATTGGGGGTTATTGAAAGGTCATTATAAGAAATTGCTGCTCTACCATCTGATGCATGATTTAAAGATAGATACAGTCGATTTTATTAAGAGTGCTGCTAAAAGAGTCAGTGATGAGAAAGCTAAAGTGTGCGCAAGAGAAGGGAGATTTTGTGTTTATAAATAAGTATTATATTTAAACGAATGATTAAGTTCACATATTAAATTTGTACGTAAAAGGGATTTGGCTTCTCTTTCATTTCTTCCTCTTAAGGCTTGTCTGGGCCTATGTTTCTTCTCTTAGTGCCAGCCCCTGCATCTATGTTCATCTCATCTGACTTTTAGAAATCTTTGAGGAGTCTCTTACTCAATTCATGCTTTACTTGAGACTTTCTCTCTCTGTTTAATTTGCTGCGCTCTTTCATCTAGTAAATAGCAGTACCAGTTTTTTCTAAAAAGTTAGAAGACTAAACTTACTTGAGATGAAAGGATGCTTTTGAAGTTCCAACAGCCAGAAGTCACTGATTTTAATACCTTGCTTCTCTTTTCTTCAGGAGAGATGCTGAAGCGTTTTTTCGAGCTTCTTAAATAACTTCATTTAAGTACTCAGGTTTCAGAGTTCCAACAACACCGAAGAAAAAGTTTCTCTCTGGAAACTTATTAGAGAGCTGTAGCTTTGATGGAAGGTAGAGAGCTACGTCCGGATTACTCACAGCACCGTCATATAGATTTGTCACTGATATTTCAGGGTAGTTAGGTATCTCTATCATCTTTATATCATTAGACTTAAAAGCTTTTTTGTCTTCACTTAGTAAGGCTTTTAAGAATGAGATTTTAGTTCCCTCCTAAGTAAGTTGGCATGAACAATCAAACTATAATAAATTTATTAATCTTACTTAAGAACTTACTTTGCTATATCAAATATCTATAGAGGTCCTCTTTACTTCGAAATTTTCCTATTAAATCTTAAGATTAAATTCTCATCATTGCATCATTCATAGACTCCATCTTGCTCTCTCTTTCTAGAAATGTTAATGAAATTTAAAATTATGGATATCCATTCTAAGTTTATTAAAATCTTACTCCTAAATAGGCAGGACCTACTGGAGGTCAACCTTGAAAAGATATGCGGAGAAGCATTGAAAAACTTGTTCCAAGTTTCACAGATTGATTTCCATTTTTATCAAACTATCTCCATTAAATTGCTCCTAATAATCAAAACCCCAAAACCCCTTAATGAGGTTTATAAGTGCTTTGATTTGTAGGGAATTTGTTAGGGGTTGGGGTTATTAATAGGTTTTAATGTGAAATTTATAGTAATTGTATTTAATTTTATCACTCAAAATGCACCTTAGGATCATGTGGGAGAGGTCTGAAGTTTATCTTACTTAACCAGAACTCTATCTACTCTATTGATATGTCTGATCTTGAGTTTGGTTTAATTATTATATACTCTGCCATTTGTTTTATTGATTGAGATACTCTTGTTTTGTCAATAAATTGCTTTATTCTTTGTTTAGCATCCTTCTCGCATCTTGTAGAGTAGTATTCATTGCGAGGCATGTCGCACTCTATTATTATTGCTGCTAAAGCCCACACATCCCACTAAAAGTCTCCATCTCTCCAGTCCACTCTTTCTGGATAGTACCCTTGCGTTCCCATTACAGTTCCAAGCCTTGATACTTACACTCTTTAAGCTCTGTTGAAATCGATTATTGCTACTCTTACAGGTGAGAAGTTTATCATTATATTTTCTGGCTTCAAATCTCTGTGAACAAACCCTAACTTATGAAGCTCTTTAATACCTTATACGGTCTGAGTTCCTATTTATCCAAGTTACTTATGATTCCTTTGATCAGTTATGAAATCTCTAAGGGTCATTTCATAGAGTGGAAGTCTGAAAGCAACATGATCCTTGGCAAGGAGAACAGCATCTAGCTTGATTAAGTAACTACACTCTTTATAATTTGCTTGAGTGAGTACTTGATACTCATTTGTAAACTCCATCTAATATTTATCATCACTTAAGAGATAGTTGAAGGGATGCACCTTGTATGCGTGTTGATGATCATTGATAACTTTCTTATCAAAGGAGTCTTCTAATATTAGGTAGCTTTAAAGAGAAGTATCTAGGTCAATTTAAGCAAGAACCGGTATTTTCTTGTATTGAATCTTGATCATAATTCTTGTTATTTCAAAGGTCAGTTGGTTGCGTGCCTTCCTAACGTACTCTAACTCTCTTGCTTATTCAGGTACAACGACCTTAGAATATTCCCTCGCTTTTCTTTTGTTGAGAAGCTTCAGCTCAACTTCATGATTCTCAACTTCTATATCTTTCTGGTGAGCTTTTAATAGATGCTTCTTCAAGTCTCTTGTGTGAGAGTATTGCTTATGGCACTCAAAGCAGTCATACTTTCCATCTATTTTATAATGCTTTAAGTATACAGTGGGCTTGGCATCTCTATGCTCTTTCTTATGTCTGTACCAGCTTGATTTATGAG